>SKCR01040427.1:0-96834 GCA_019454045.1 Zanthoxylum bungeanum
CATCAAACCCTAAACAAATGGAGAACACATGCACTTATAATACTAAATGCGGGGAACTGTAACTCTAAAAATTTAGGGCAGACCTCATATCCTACACTTCGAGCCTATCGGCCAGTCTCTCCATTCCATTATCTTAATTTCACAAAATTTCTCATAATATTTCCCAACAAACTACTAAGCAAAAACAGGTCGAATCCCAACCTGAAATCATGTTGTATAACATTTTTTTTAATAAATTAAGATAGGTTTTGGGGTGAACTTTAAATTTCGATAAACATATTAATTTGTATTATCAGGTATTTGAATTTTTATAATTATTTTTGATATATTTTCTATGATTTGTTTTTTGTTTTACTTGACCGGATACTTGTATCTGTTTTTTTTTTTTTACAATTTGCGCCTCACATTTAGGTGCACACCTCAAAACACTTTGGGCCTTTAACAACACCATCATACATTCTCAGGAGTCAGGACCACCCAGAATCAAACTTATCATCAGGTTGTGGTAGGCAGTTTTCTACCATGCAACCAGCAGGAGCAGAGACCCAAGAAACAGAAGGCCGAGTCCATTCCAGATATCGTTACGCCAGCCCCAAGCATTGTTGAAGTCATCCCTGTCAATAAAAAGGAGAGCATGGTCGGACATGGGCAACAAAATTCTATCCATCTAAAGCCGAACACTGCTTCTTCGCCTTTCCGGAGAGATAACTGGGGAACCATGCAGGAACCAAGAAATTCAACAACCGACATCAATATATCTTTACCTGCAAGTTAAAGGCCACATCAAGATATGTACACTACCACTGAAAGAGCTAAAATTTGTTCTTCGTTTACGTTGTCAGTGTAGTTCTTCGAATATCTATTTATAGGATGAAGTAGGGTTACAGTTATTGATTATTGGACCAGACATTAGATTTTTGTTCTTTTGAGGTGTGGGCTCAGGCTGTAGTTGTTTGTATGACTGATCTGTAGGCTATAATCAAGTAGCAGCTAAGATACGGCTTCTAGTTTGTTGTTTTTATGACATCAATTTTATTTTTCACAACTTCTGTCTTCTTTAAACTATAAAATGATCCTGCAAATTTTATTCTAACACAAGTAATCAATAATAGGTCGTAATAGAGAATGTCTTGATATATGTAGTCTTAGATGAAGATCAACAAGTTTCTCCGGAACTTATCGTTTTGGTTTGTAATATTAAACCTTTTTTTTCCATTAAAATTATATAAAAAAAAATTGTAAACACTTTGATTCTCTAGTGATATTTTGCTGGTGTAGGATTCAGGATCTGATCTTTAAGTTATAAGTTCGAATTCAGAGATTATATTTCTTATAGGAGAGTGGACAGTCATGAATTTTACTTATTCCATTCTAATTTCCGCTTAAATCCAGAAAGAGTGATTCACGGCGGAATTTCCCTAAGGATTTTTTAAAAAAAAAAAAAAATAGTTTTGCTGTGGAAAATTTCGGCACTGCTATTTTATTCCTCAAGGCAGTTAAAGTCATTCTACTATTATAATATATTTACAAGAGCAAACTAAGAAATGTAAAAATTAACAAAGACTCGTCAGTAAGTCACATTATTGATAAATGTTCTTTTGACACATTTCACTTAATATTTGTGTTGTGATATTTTTATATCGTACCGCAAGTGTACGGTGTCAAGTTTTAGTATAAATGAGTTTAGAGTGTCGAACCCACAGGGATTGCGTTAACTCGCACTAAGTACTACAATTGATAATCCTAACTTTATTTAGACGATATTAATCAAGATTTTTAATAAATAAATAAAATATAAAAAATATAAAATAGGAGGAACTAATACGATAGAGACTCTGGATCCTGATTTCACCTAGCTGTCACCTATGTATTTGTTATGCCAATTAATCTTTGTTCAGTTATATTATTTATAAGTCAAGATCCTAAAATATTCACTCCCTCTCTCGAGTGCCGAGTGAAAATATTATCAACTATAGACTTCGATATCTCTATAAAAATCCAATAGTTAACAACTCATTACGATTTGTGATTCTATTTTAACGACTTCAAAGGACTACAGATTCTCTCGAACTCTATAAAATCCTAGGTTATATTCTCTAGATCTATTCAAAATCCCCTCTCTCGAGTGATAGATTCTAAACATTCATCATCTCCAATTGTGGCCAGCAATCAAGAAGCATTAAACTCAAAAGAATATAAATAATTAATAAAACTTCATTACAAAACTGATAAACAAAATAAGGTTCAAGCATCAATTACAATCGTTCTCCAAAATTGAGGAGTAAATTCATGACAAAAGATAAAACAATAAATAATCAAGCCACAAATCTAATGGAAATCATTAGAGTTTTAAGAAAGAAATAAGAAGATAAAACCCGAATTGAATCTCTTCCTCTCCGGATATTACAGCCTTTGTCTCCTCTTGTCGCTCTTCAATCCTCTCCTTGGATCTCTAAAAATATGTGTTTCTGTGTTTTGTGCTGTGTATTAGCCCCCCTTGTTGTTGGATGAATGTTATATTTATAGTTGAGTCTGGGAGTCATTGGGTGGCATTAGGATTATTAAAAACCCTAAAAAGTGAATCCTGGAACGTGTAGGTTTTCTTCCGGGTAAGTGGGCGCCGCGGCGCTGAACTTCCGGGAAAATGTATGGGTTTTGAGTTTTGGAAGGCGCCGCGGCGCCTGTACATTTTCTTCTCTTAATTTCTTTCTAAGTCAAACTCTCCTTCACGTGGTCTTCTTGCCTTTTTTGCTTTATTTATTTTTAACAACAATTGGCCCCACTTTCATGGATTTGTTGTTTTCTTTCTCTAAGGTTTGTCAAAGGTGCGGCCCCCCCTTACTTCACACTCACATTGTTTCTTTTCAAATGGTGCCATGGCACCTAATCATTTGTTCAAGTGGCGCCATGGCGCCAATTCTCGGCCTTTTGGCTGGGTTTGATATTCTTGAGGCGTCATGGCGCCTATAGCTCCCATACTCGTCTTGTGTTCCCGAAATTTCCCAAAACACGTGCAATTATTCCCCGATCCATATATTAATGCTCCTACAAATAAAACATAAAATAAATTATAAATCATATTAAATATCTCGAATTATAACAAAATAATAAGCTGAGAATGCCATAATAAGTGGGTATAAACCACACTTATCAAATACCCCCAAACTTAAGGTTTTGCTAGTCCCGAGCAAAAGATAAAATAAAAACTAAATTCAAATAAATAATTAAGAATTACTAAATTAACTAAGCCACTTTCGTAGGGATCACGATTGCATTTAGCATATGCAACAAGCCTTTAAACCCCTAGGCGGCCCTAGTGGACGAGTTATAGTCTCGTGAGGGCTTACAGTGACGACACCCACAAACGTCATTCACACACAATCATGCAAAAAATATAAAAATAAAATAAAAGATAGTCCCGATAGTTGCACATAAAATTTTCCTCAAAGAAAGCTTATAAATGAAATTAGAGAACTTCAAAGTACGCAATTGCAACTCGAATCCAAATTCTCGAATAAATTATCTAAGCTAGACTCACAGTGTGTGTGTGTAAAGGTTCATTCACAGCTTGATCATAAGTAAGCCAACTCAATGATTTCGTTTAAAATTAGAATCGATGGGTCAAACCAACCTAGATATCTCAATTATGCTATGTAATTGCTTTATTTTTTGTGCTCAGTATGGTATGATTTTTTTTTTTCTTGTCTCTTTTTGCTTCTCTTTTTGCTCTTTTATTTTTTTCAACTCACCTACCCTTTAAGGTAGCATTTCTCCTCATGGTGGTCCTAATACTCGCCCATGGGTAGCTTCACGCTTATCGGTTATAGGTGGTTTATTTCTTTCTTTAGAGACATTTTTCTTTTTAGCTATACCATACTTCATAACACTAGCAAATCAAGATAGATATCTAAGCAAACGGTCATTCATCGACATGCAATTTCTTCAACTAGTCACATTGTCAACTACTTAAGTTTTACTGTTAAAAACCTGTTTTTAAGTGCTTACGAGTCTAACATAGATCAGTTATTCAAGGCATCAGATAAAAGTAATTAGGCACTTATCGTTTCTAAAATTTCACTCATAAACAAACAATATCATCACAAGATTTATGCTTTACTATCAAAGACTAAAACAATTTTTTTTTTCTCAATAAATTTAAACAACTAAATAGCAAGTAAACAACATGCACACACCCCCAAACTTAAAATTTGCATTGTCCTCAATGTAAGATAAATATCAAGAGCAAGAGTGAGGAACAACACTACCGTGCATGGAGTTGATCAGACTCTTGCTGGTTAGAATTTGGTTGCGCGGGCGTTGTGTGTCTCGTGCTACCTGCATAAATAACATGCAAATAAATAAATAGCACACAATAAAATAAAAATAAAAAAAAAGTAAGAAAATAATAATAAAAGAAATGCAAGGGTTGCCTCCCCGCTAGCGCTAAGTTTAACGTCTTCAGCCAGACGCAACCACCCAAATGGTGGTCATGGTAGCTTCTTCTTTTGTATCCACTGACTGCTTTGACATGAAAAAGATAGCTTAGCGGCTGTGACAGTTTATTAGTTTATTAAAATCCCCTACTGCTGCTTGGTTATGGAGGATGCAATCTGCCCAATCTGTGTTTCTAAGGACTTCATTGTGGCCTCCATATTTTCCATGTGTGTCTCAATATTATTTAGCCTTGACTCAGTCTTCTCGAATCTCGCTGAAGTACTAGCAACGAACGTGCTCACGAATTCTTCTAAGGAAGATTTCTGCTCATCTTTTCTATAGTCAAAACCAGAAGAAGGCTGCAAGGTATTCTCTGTGTTAGCATATGACAGGTTTGGATGATAACGATTAGGCATAAGATTTCCTCTATAGCTGTTGAAGTTCCGATTGTTAACATATTGGACTTGTTCAATGTTCGGGTTTCCTTCCACTAACTGCATATTTGTAGCTGCCGCTGATTCAATAGATGATACTCGTGGTTTTGTCAGGGCTGCTACTTGAGTGGCCAAGGTGGAAATCTGAGCTGTAAGTGCCACAAGAGGGTCTACTTCATAAATCCCAGCCACTTTGGTTACCGTAGCGCGTTCACTTGGCCATTGATAATGGTTAATGGCCATTTCTTCCAATAAATTGCGCGCTTCCTCAGCTGATTTCCTGAATAGAGCTCCCCCAGCTGCTGCATCAACCACAGTCCTATTCGGACCATTTAACCCATTATAGAACAACTGAATCTGGACCCAATCTGCATAATCATGATGTGGGCATCTTCGTAGTAAATCCTTAAAGCGCTCCCATGCTTCATACAAAGTCTCAGTTTCCAGCTGCTTAAATACACTGATTTCTGCCCTCAGTTGAGCTGATTTAGCTGGTGGAAAGAATCTCTCAAGAAATTTTGTGGCCATATCCTGCCATGTCATGATACTCCCTGTCTGTATTGATTGCAGCCAATCCCACGCTTTATCCCGTAAAGAGAATGAAAATAAGCGTAGCCTGATAGCCTCTTTACTCACGCCATTTACTTTTATGGTATCTGCGATCTCCAGGAACATCCTTAAGTGCAAGTTGGGATCCTCTACAGCTGAACCCCCTGAAACTGATTCCTTTGTACCATGTTGATCAATGCAGGTTTTAACTCAAAACTGTTGGCGTTGATTGGTTGATGGGCAATCCCAGAGCATATATCATCAAGGACCGGTTTGAAGTGATCTCTGATTGCCACATGGCGTGGGTTGTTCTCTATGTTTTCAGCTGCCATTGCTTCTTTTTCGATTTTCCTTTCTTTTCTTAGTCTCCTCGCAGTTCTTTCTATTTCAGGATCAAACAGGAGCGAATTGAGACTTGTGGCTTTTCGCATTCACTGAAGCACCAAAAGAAAAATAAATCAATAAAAACAAAATAAAAATAAAAATAAACACAAAACAAAAATAAACTAAAAATAAAAATAAAAATAAAAATCTAAATTAAAGCTAAAATTACTTGGTAGTAGTATTAATGTGAATTAACAAACAATCCCCGGCAACGGCGCCAAAAACTTGTTGTGATATTTTTATATCGTACCGCAAGTGTACGGTGTCAAGTTTTAGTATAAATGAGTTTAGAGTGTCGAACCCACAGGGATTGCGTTAACTCGCACTAAGTACTACAATTGATAATCCTAACTTTATTTAGACGATAATTAATAAGATATTTTTAATAAATAAATAAAATATAAAAATAATAAAATAGGAGGAACTAATACGATAGAGACTCTGGATCCTGATTTCACCTAGCTGTCACCTATGTATTTGTTATGCCAATTAATCTTTGTTCAGTTATATTATTTATAAGTCAAGATCCTAAAATATTCACTCCCTCTCTCGAGTGCCGAGTGAAAATATTATCAACTATAGACTTCGATATCTCTATAAAAATCCAATAGTTAACAACTCATTACGATTTGTGATTCTATTTAAACGACTTCAAAGGACTACAGATTCTCTCGAACTCTATAAAATCCTAGGTTATATTCTCTAGATCTATTCAAAATCCCCTCTCTCGAGTGATAGATTCTAAACATTCATCATCTCCAATTGTGGCCAGCAATCAAGAAGCATTAAACTCAAAAGAATATAAATAATTAATAAAACTTCATTACAAAACTGATAAACAAAATAAGGTTCAAGCATCAATTACAATCGTTCTCCAAATTAAGGAGTAAATTCATGACAAAAGATAAAACAATAAATAATCAAGCCACAAATCTAATGGAAATCATTAGAGTTTTAAGAAAGAAATAAGAAGATAAAAACCGAATTGAATCTCTTCCTCTCCGGATATTACAACCTTTGTCTCCTCTTGTCGCTCTTCAATCCTCTCCTTGGATCTCTAAAAATATGTGTTTCTGTGTTTTGTACTGTGTATTAGCCCCCTCTTGTTGTTGGATGAACTGTTATATTTATAGTTGAGTCTGGGAGTCATTGGGTGGCATTAGGATTATTAAAAACCCTAAAAAGTGAATCCTGGAACGTGTAGGTTTTCTTCTGGGTAAGTGGGCGCCGCGGCGCTGAACTTCCGGGAAAATGTATGGGTTTTGAGTTTTGGAAGGCGCCGCGGCGCCTGTACATTTTCTTCTCTAATTTCTTTCTAAGTCAAACTCTCCTTCACGTGGTCTTCTGCCTTTTTTGGCTTTATTTATTTTTAACAACATTGGCCCCACTTTCATGGATTTGTTGTTTTCTTTCTCTAAGGTTGTCAAGGTGCGGCCCCCACCTTACATTCACACTCACATTATTTTTCTTTCAAATGGTGCCATGGCACCTAATTCATTTGTTCAAGTGGCGCCATGGCGCCAATTACTCGGCCTTTTGGCTGGGTTTGATATTCTTGAAGGCGTCATGGCGCCTATAGCTCCCATACTCGTCTTGTGTTCCCCCGAAATTTCCCAAAACACGTGAATTTTTCCCCGATCCATATATTAATGCTCCTACAAATAAAATATAAAATAAATTATAAATCATATTAAATATCTCGAATTATAACAAAATAATAAGCTAAGAATGCCATAATAAGTGGGTATAAACCATACTTATCAATTTGCTTTGTTTTATTATGTGTTCTGACACTGACTTTTGAACCGGTCCCTTTTAAGGGTCACTGATCCACGCTATCAAAACCTGAGAAAAAATATATCATCATCGTGCATTATATTAATCCTCTTTGCTTGGAGAATTAGACTTGCAAAATTTTCTTGGAAAACCTTTCTGTTATATATATAATATACCCATTAAAAAGATCATTCTTACACAGCAAGAGGAGAGAAAATATATATCAGTAGAAACATTTGGTCATGAAGAGAGTTAAATTACAGAAAATTGTATATACTTGTTTCCTAAGTATCCCTATGATCTTAATCATATTTTTCTTCTTATCATACTTGGTTTCCAAGCATCACAAGCTTCTTTCATCTACATATGAGTTCATAATTGTAGCAAAATCTAGCCGGGTTGCTGTGTTTGCTGTGGTTAACGTTATTGTTATCGTGATATCTCTTGGGAGTTCGAAGCCATCATCTGCAGCCGAGTTTGATATACTGTTTCTTTCTTCTCCTCCAGTTTATGAAGCATATATTGAGAAGGAGAAAGAATACAATGAAGGTTATGATAGCTCTGACGGCGAGGAGGTTGATGATGAGCCTCTTGGATTTGGACGTGATGATGGTTATGATGAAGATGACGACGACGACGACGATCTTGATGAAGAAGATGTTGATAGTGAAGCTGAGAGTGATACTGATTTGAATATGAGAATTGAGGAGTTCATAGGAAATGCTTATAAGAAATGGAGAGAGGAGTCACTTGCTGAAAGGCTTCTTTGCCTAGAAGTCTAGAACCCCCAAGTTATATATATATATATATATATATATATTATATATATATATATATAATTTTATGCAAATACTAATGAAGTCTGATGGAGTCTTAATGGTTGCTGGTTTTAGAGATGCAGTCGGGCTTCAGATTATGAGAATGTAAGCCGGTGCAATATGTGAAAGTGTGATAATATATATATATATCAACATGTACTATATTGTTGAAGAATAAAAAAATATGGAACATAGTTGCTGTGATTTATCTGTTCACTGGATTTTTTTTTAATACTTGTATTATAAAAGAGCCTATAGTTTGGAAATCTGAACCCTTATAATGGATCAGATATAATTTCAAATATTTGTAATTGGATTGTTGCGATTATGGAATGTTGGTATGGACGGTCATGATTGTATCTTGTATATGAATTTAGGGGTGGCAATTTGGGTTATGATTCATTTATTCGTTCGATTTGATTCGTTTTAAAGCGAATACGGGTTTGAAAAATGAATTCGTTTAATAAATGGATTAATTCGATTCGATTCGTTTACTAAATGAATCGAATACGAATTTAAGTTCATTGATTTGTTTATTCGTTTAGCATTCGTTTTATTATTTTTTTTCCTACTAGTTATTGATATTTTTCAATTAAGATTCGAGAAATTATTGTTAATTACCATGGAAAAATAATATTATGGATATTTGGTGAGCTATTTTTAATAAATATATTAATTACATATTTCATATGTATATATTTATGAAAAATTAATGTAAATAAGTTATGATAATTTATGTTATTGAATAATATAATGATTAAACGAATATTTGTATTCGATTCGTTTAATAAATGAATCAAATATGAATCCTGATAGTATGATTCATTTAATAAACGAATTGAATACGAATCCATCGCATTTTGATTCGATTCGTTTAGAATTCGATATAAATTTGATTCGTAAATTCATCTTACCGGTCAATTTTTTATTTTTTTTTTAAATAACGGAAAAGAGAATCGGAACATGTCACTGAAAGACTCTATAGAGACAATTGGCTATTAGATCACAAAAGTAAGATATAAGGTTGTTATTAGATCGTACATGAAAGATAATTGGAGTAAGCGGCTCTCTTAGTCCCTCCCTAAAGAAGAGGATCAAGTCCACGATTGCAATTAATTTGATGCACCATCTTCTTTCATTTTTTTTTTTGAATCGTCTAAAACTCAACCGGTAAATTATCTATTTCGGGCTTAAGCGGACCAGGTAAAATTCGCGATTGTCTCATATTCTTACAAAAAACGTAATCCCTACATTCGAACTCGGAATCTCAAAATCGGATTTTAAACTCTATACCTGCAAGCCACGCCATTTGAAAACATCTCCCTTCAATAGGGGTGGCAAAACGAATTAACGAATCGAATTTGTATCGAATCAAAATATGATGGATTCGTATTCGATTCGTTTATTAAACGAATCATAATATCGGGATTCGTATTCGATTCGTTTATTAAACGAATCGAATACGAATATTCATTTAGTCAATGATATTATTTAATAAAATAATTTACCACACTTGATTTACATTAATTCTTCATAAATATATACATAAGAAATATGTAATTAATATATTTACTAAAAATACATCAATAAATATCGAAAATATTAATTTTTCTATGATAATTAGCTAAAATTTCTCAAATCTTAATTAAAAATTAACAAGAACTAGTAAATAAAAAAAATAAAATGAATCCTAAATGAATAAACGAATCAATGAGCTTAAATTTGTATTCGATTCGTTTAATAAACGAATCGAATCGAATTGACCCATTTATTAAACGAATCCATTTTTTTAAACCCGAATTCACTTTAAAGCGAATCAAATCGAACGAATAAATGAATCCTGACCCAAATTATCACCCCTACCCTTCACCTCATTGTACGAAACACGAAAGGAAGAAAAATCAATGAAGAGACTCCATAATTGATAATCCCCACAAATACACCCGAGTCAAAACTGAGGAGGTGCAGGATGATTCACCGTATGGCATATGGAATCTGAAAATGAAATGTGAATTCAGGTACCAAAACAGCACATTTAATTTCTGAAAATTTTCAAATCACGAGGTATTAAGTCAAAGTCTAATTGATCCCATCAATTTTAATGTTAGTTTAGGTTTAAAAAGGTTTTCAACTGTCGGGGAATGGCTTTATTTATTCTTTTTCTTATTACTATTAGCAACGAATGGTTATTTTTCATGTGTTGCTCAAAGTCTTACGTGCTCATTTATTCCTAAGATGACGGACTCATGTTTACGTCCTCATGGCGTCATTATTTTGACGGAGAGCTTAGGATTTTATTGTCCCATAATGAGTTTGTATTTCTTGTAAAAATTTTAAGATAATCAAAAATTTTACCTATTTTATTTAAATTCGGATCGAAATTTTTAATGTTTCCAAATAAAAATTAGATGATGTGGATTTTTATGTGTAATTATCATTTTTCTTTTCATAATTCAATAAAACATAAATATATGAAAGCTACTACTATAAGAGGAGACAAAATTAAACACAAAAATTGACATTAGTTGATTGGACAACCCCAATCCAATGGATCCATCCCATTTCTCATATTTTATTAAGATTTTGCATAAATCCAGTTAGGATTGAGAAATTGATCAGATTTAAAAAAAAAATTATCATATTTTAAGTAATTTTTTATTTATTTAAATTCGAGTCTAAAAACAATTATAAGAGCAACAATATAAAGTTTTAGAAAGTAGATTTTTTCAATATGTTAAAAATATTAATAAAAAAGACTTGAATTTGAGAATTAATTTTTCTAAATTTGATCAATTTACCAATCCTAAATCGAGTGACCCATTTCTCTAAGTTCACATTTGAATTTAATTTCAATAGAATTGAGAGGGACCTTTCTGGAAAACATGAACATGTGCCAATAATTTCTGGAAAACTTGTACATGTGCCAATAATTTATGCTGCTTGCATTGACTCCTCATTAAATTTGCAAAGATCCGCCCAGATTCCGGTCCCTAACTGTTATCTTATCCGACGTCGTAGTCAATCCCCATATTTCGGTCCCCAATGGTTACCTTAGCCAACGACGTGTCGTATACTTGGGATACGTGAGGTAGATCCGGCTAAGGTTTCGGTTCGGAACCGGAACCGAACCGGAACCGGTTGGAACCGCTGGAACCGCAAAACCGTAAGGTTCCGGTTAAAACCGGTTTAAATTTATATTATAATTTTTTTTTAAATAAGAATTTTATTTGTAATTTAATGTAATTATGTAATGTAATAAATTTAAATTCATAATTTTAAATTATATTGATTTATCAATCTCAAAATTTTATTTTCAATAAAGCAAAAAAAAAAAAATCTGGATGGAACAGGAACTGAACGGTTCGGTTCCGGTTCCACATTAGTGTGGAATCGGACGGTTCGGTTCTGGTTCGGAACCGAACCGAACCGAACCGCCGGCCGGGTCTACGTTGAGGAATACAGTAGAGAATTTAGTTTTTAAGGCATGTATATATGATATTTTTTTAAAATTAATATTTGCCCCCACTATGTGTTATAAGGGTTGATACAACAAAAAATTTAGAGATGCAATACAAATGTTATATATGATGAATCATTTTCGTGTTATATATATAGGCAACCGAAATTTGTCTCCAAAAGACATACCGTTTACTAACGCTTTTCTGAATCAGCGTCTCATTGTTACGCCAATGATAAGTCATTGTCGCGACAATATGCAGAGGCTTCATATTATCGTGACAATGACTTAGTCATTAGTGCGATAATATAAGTCAGAGAGTCATTTTGTATCAACGTCTCATTGTCGGGCCAATGAGTAATCATTGGCGTGACAATATTAATTAGAATGCATCTTTATGACTTTTCACTCTCATTGTCGCGGCAATGTAAGACAGAATGTCCTTTTCGTTCTAGAGGATGCGAAATCAGTTATTTCACTTAATTTTGCATTTGAATTTTATTTTTGCTGCTATAAGAAAATGTGGAATTACCAACCGAATATTTCGGTCGGTAAATTTTGGTATTTACCGTCTGAATACCGACCAAAAAAGATAAAAAATAATTTTTGATGGATTATCGAACGAATTATTATCGATCGAATATCCAGTAGATATCTGATCGATAATACAGTGCCAAAGATTAATTTGGCGCCATTTTAAGATGCCAACAACTACCGATTGGTTATTTAGTCGGCAACTGCTAATAAATAGCAACCAGATATAATTTGTTCGCTAAAATAAAAAAATAGATATTTTACCGACCGAATTAAATTTCGGTCGATAACTTATATATTTTACTGACTGAATTATCAGTCAGTCGGTAAAATAAAAAAATATAATATTTATTATTATTTTATCATATATACACACACACACTATATATATATATATATATTATTATTATTATTACTACTACTACTACTACTACTCACTCACTCACTCACACACACACACATATATTATTTACATATTATAACAAGAAACATGTCATACTTTACTGACAACTATTATACACGTTCAATCTTGAGGTCAATGATGTAGAATTAAATATGAATTATGTGGGTTTAGTATGAGCCCACCCTTGTGGTGGTATTAAGGCCTAGGTGTGGGGCCCATAATTTTTTTCAATTGCAATGAGTTTACCGACCGAATTATATTCGGTCGATAATTTTTTTTTTTTTTTTTTTAAGAAATCACTGATCAAATTATTATTCAGTAGGTAATTCTGTTAGTAGTTTTACCGACTAACTCTATTTTGGTCGGTAATTTATTACCAACGAGCCAAATACCAATCGAAAAAATTCGATCGGTAATCGTGATTATCGACTGAATTTTTGAGATTACCGACTAAATATTCAGTTGATAATTTCGAATTTTCTTATAGTGTGCGTCAGCGTAGGATAATAACCAAACTAATATGTCATATCAATAATATCTTACTACATTGATAAATTAACCATCTTTTGTTGAATGAATATATATATATATGATATTGATTCATTGAGGGTAAAGATTGATTTTCAAAAAAATAAAAAATAGTAGATACTCTTCATTTTAAACGAGACAAATCAAAATTATCTTATTAGCAAACTTAATTTTTCATTAATTTATGTGACATGTTTAACAAGTTTTCGAATTGATCGGGGACAACTGTCTATGTTCTCTCCTCAGCCACTGGTCTCAGCACTCCCACAGGAAAAACCTGGGAAACTATGGCAATCAATTTATAAAGGGACTCAATATCATGACAAGCTTCTATGCACATTACAATTTATGATTACCTTGCAGACTAGATTAATTCACATGAGTTTATTTTGATTAGCATGGAATGATTTATCAAATATCTGCTGATGATCCAATCAACACCAACATCCCAACTGTAATACAAGTGTATGATAACATTATGATATGTCCCGGTCAGAGTTAGGGTAATTAAACTTATTCCTCTCAGGTTTGGTCTTCTACCTTAGCTAACTGTGTTATTGTTTGGAACTCTCGTGATTGATCTCATACAGTCTTATGGATGTAGCAGTATTATAGTGGTTCGTTATGTTACTTGATTGTGCGTCTTTCCTTTACAGCGGCTATCTACTTTATTTGGAGAGAGAGAAATGCTGGACTTTATGGCGAGCCTCTTCGGCCCCCAGTGTGATTCAGAGTGATATTATATTTACTATGCAGACACTTGCTAGTTTATTAAAGAGTGAAATCATCTTTTGAAAATAGATGATTTCATCGTTCTTAATATTTGTGTGATGGTATTTTCCGAGTTTCCTTTGTTTGTTATGATGTTTGTCTGTTTCGCTCTGGTTGTTTAGTTTGAATGGCTTGTCCTCCTTAACTTGTTCTCTTTGGGATATGCCCTTGTACTATTGTTGTGATTTTCTTTTGGTTAATATACTCAACTTATCAAAAAATAAATAAATAAAAATAACCACAAGCTGTCCATGCATATATCATAATTTGTTGTAAAATGACAAAAATGCCCTTACTGAAGACGAGGAATCATGGTCATATATATCACATTGTTCTTTTGAACTGCTGCAGCCACTGAACATATGCTCCTGCAACTCTCCCCCCCCCCCCCCCCCAAAACTGCCATCTGAACTGCAGCTATTAACACCTCCACTTTCAGATACTTCAACATCTTCACCAAACACCATTATCTCTTCGCCATAATTCTGATAAAAGTAGTGACACTTTTATATGCACCAAACATCTTCACAAGTGGCTCTGCCATTTACTGATAAAGATAGTGACGTATTCAACTTCTTCTTCGCCATAATTCTTGAAATTAATGTTACTGTTGTTATTATATATAATGATGACTTCTACTATCTCATTATTCTGTTGGTAATTTAGTGTCATTAAACAGTGATACAACATGAAAACAACAGATCTAACTACCAGAAAAGTAGATCTAGATGCAATAAAACCCTAAAATAACAAGAACCAGAAAAACCTGATTTGATACTCCAAGTCGAGATGATCTCTGTCCTTAAGAACTTATTGGCTCTGTCACAGGTGCTTTACGGATTCGTTTTGCCAATGTTCTCCCAGGATTACTTGAATTTTTCTTGTTCAAGGAGCACTCCTTAACAAGTGTATGAACTTGGATCCAAATGGTGGATCTCTCTCTCAAAAAAAAGAAAACAACACAGTGTCTTTTTTAATTCTTGGATATTACTTGTATATCTCTGTTCTTTTTTTTTTCCATTTGGAATAAAAGCCTCATTTTTTACGGCATTGAGGGGTGCCAATAGGGCACCCCTTGGGGTGGGTTGCAACCCTCCAAGGATTGCAAGCTCTCATACACCCCTTGAAAATCCCAATGATATACATATCATATTTAATGAATTTGGGGAATTTACAACAATCCCCCACAATTCTTCAAATATTCATTCAGGCACGTGAGAGAGATACCGTGAGCTAAAGCTGCATCGAAATAGGTAGCTTTCGCCTTGAACATTTCCTAGTGAATGACAATCGGATTTACTTGGCAAACTAGTGACCCATAGTCTTGAACTGTTCTGCCGTTTGTGTAAACCAAGACAATTGCCAACACACAGCTTTAATTCGACCATTTTCCCGTTCTACGGTTGTGTTCATTTCGGCCCTGAACAACGGTCCCGGATTCATCAAGCACTTTAGGGTAACCCGCCTTTAAAGGTTCCCATGGAAGCGGCCTCACTTCTTACTTGAAATAAGTGATCTACTATGAAGAGATAATTTGTCCTTACCCCATTAGGACTCATCTCCTAATATAGTGATCATTAAAAGCCTTAGCTTATCCTAACCAATGACAGACAACACTCAGCGTCATTATCGGAATGGGAAATAGTACAAAACTCTTCAGTGTTTGTTTTGAATTGCAAAAAGTTTCGGTTGTCCCTTTTGAACCTAGATCTTGGGATCTCCAGTCAGCTAGGTTGGGTTTCCACAGTGACAATTCTTAGATTATAGGCTTCAAGCCCATTCCCCTCGATGACTTCTCAACTTGCTCTCGAGGTAAACCTTTAGTTAGTGGATCCGCTAGGTTTTCCTTCAACTTGACATAATCGATCGTTATTATGCCACTTGAGAGCAGTTGACGTATGGTATTATGTCTCCGACGTATGTGTCGAGACTTACCATTATACATTGTATTTTGGGCTCTCCCAATTGCCGATTGGCTATCACAATGTATGATAATCGCTGGCACCGGTTTGGGCCAACTAGGCATATCCTCCAAGAAGTTTCTAAGTCATTCTACTTCTTCCGCTGTTTTGTCTAACGCTATAAACTCTGATTCCATAGTAGACCGGGCAATACATGTTTGCCTCGAGGATTTCAATGACACGACTGCATTACCAAGTGTGAAAACAAATCCACTCGTAGATTTGGAATCCACCGTATCAGATATCCAGTTAGCATCGCTGTATCCCTCTAGTACAGCTGGATATCTCTCGTAATATAGCCCATATTTTGAAGTTTCTCTCAGATACCTCAAAACTCTTACTATGGCTTTCCAGTGATTATGTCCTGGATTGCTCGTATATCTGCTAAGCCGGTTCACAACTTGAGCGATATCAGGTCATGTGCAATTCGTGAGATACATCAGACTTCCGATGATTCTCGAATACTCTAATTGCGATACGCTTGAGCCAATATTTTTGATAGATGAAGATTTGGGTCTACTGGGGTTCTATCCACATTTAGATCCCCTTTGACATATTTATCAAGTATCTTCTCAATATAATGAGTCTGAGATAATATATATCCGTCTGATGTCCTAGAAATCTTAATTCCTAGGATCACATCAGCTACTCTCAAGTCTTTCATATCAAATCTGCTGGATAACACGTTTTTGGTAGACTGAATCACTTCATGATTACTACCAATTATCAGCATATCGTTTACATAGAGACACACAATGACATAACCTTTTTGAGTTGATTTGGTGTACACACACTTATCACACTCATTGGTTTTGAACCCACTTGACAACATTTCTTTGTCAAATTTCTCATGCCATTGTTTAGGTACTTGTTTTAATCCGTACAAGGATTTTACAAGTTTGCACAACTTCTGTTCTTGTCCAGGAACACTAAACCCTTCTGGTTGTTCCATGTAAATCTCTTCTTCCAATTCACCATTCAAGAATGCCGTCTTTACATCCATTTGATGTATTTCAAGACCAAATATAGCTGTTATGGCTATGAGCATTCTTATCGATGTGATACAAGTCACTGGTGAATATGTGTCAAAGTAATCAAGGCCTTCCTTTTGTCTATAACCTTTTATGACAAGTCTCGCCTTGTACTTATCTATTGATCTATCCGTTTTCATCTTCCTTTTGAATATCCATTATAGCCCAGCGGCTTACAACCTGGCGGAAGATCAACCAACTCCCAAGTATGATTCTGTAGGATTGAATCAATCTCACTTTTAATAGCCTATTTCCAAAGAAGTGCCTCCGGAGAAGCCATAGCTTCTTTATAGCTTTGAGGCTCATTTTCTAACAAGTATGTCAGAAAATCGGGACCAAACGACTTAGACGTTCTAGCTCTTTTGCTACGTCTAGGCTCGATTGTCTCAACATTTACGCGTTGATCTGATTCTAGGTCAACTTGATCACTGTCATTGACAGTATCAACTGTTCTTTTGAGAGACTCTGTGCGTTGTCTTTCCTTACAAGGAAACGTCTCTTCAAAAAATGTCGCATTCCTTGACTCAATTATCATGTTCGGATTGATGTCAGGAATCTCCGACTTGTGTACCAAGAATCGATACGCACTACTGTTGCGAGCATATCCAATGAATATACAATCAACAGTTTTGGGTCATATTCTAACCTTCTTAGGTTTAGGAACCATTACTTTGGCAAGACACCCCGACACTTTTAGGTATTTGTAGGAAGGTATGAAACCTTTTCACAACTCATATGGTGTCTTGTCCAACCTTATGTGAGGAAGTTTGTTAAGAACATAGTTCGAGGAAAGCAACGCTTCCCCCCACAAGTTCTGGGGTAGTCCCGAACTTGTCAACATGGCGTTCATCATTTCCTTCAACGTTCGGTTTTTGCGCTCCGCAATTCCGTTCTGTTGAGGAGAATAAGGAGCAGTGGTTTCGTGAATAATTCCATGCACAGAACAATATTCACCGAATGGTGAAACGTATTCACCACATCTATCACTCCTGATTCTTTTGATTTTCTTGCCAAGTTGATTTTCAACTTCGCTCTTATAGTGTACAAAGCTCTCAATAGCTTCTGTTTTTCTTCTCAGCAAGTACGCATAGCAGAATCTTGTGCTGTCATCGATAAAAGTGACAAAGTACTTTTTACCGCCTCTTGTTTGCACAATGTTCATGTCACACACGTCAGTGTGTACAAGTTCTAAAGGTTCAGAACTGCGTTCAACCGAATGAAATGATGCTCGATGCATTTTTGCTTCAACGCATGCCTCACACTTATGTTGGCTATCAATTACAATTTAGGTATAAGGTCCATGTTAATTAATTTAGGCATGGTATCATAATTAACATGTCCTAACCTCCAATGCCATACATTTTGTGACACAATAATATAAGCGGAAGTACTAGCTTCATTATTCGCACGATTAACAATCATTACATTTAGTTTGAAAATGCTCTCAGTTAGGTAACCTTTTCCTACATACATGTCATTCTTTGTCATTACAAACTTATCATAAACAAATACTAGCTTAAAACCAGCTTTACTAAAAAGAGAACCCGAGACCAAGTTCTTCCGAATATCCGGAACGTGCAGTATATTTCTCAATGTTAGCTCATTTCCTGATGTTATCTTCAGAACCACTGTGCCTTGTCCAACCACCTGAGAGGTAGACGAGTTTCCCATTGTCAGATGATCGCCGCCATCGACCTTCTGGTACATGGAAAACATCTTGCTATCTGAACAGATATGACGAGTAGCCCCAATGTCTACCCACCATTCCCTCGGATTCCCAACTATGTTGGCTTCGGTTACCACTGCTGATAGTTCCATCTCTGAGATATCATCAGTCAGTTGCTCACCCTTAGTGACATGGGCCTCATTTTTCTTTTTCTTGCATTTGTCTTGAGACTTCTTGTTTCTGCAGTCCTTTGACATATGACCGCTCTTTCCACAGTTATAGCATTTCTCATTGAACTTCTTGTTCGAAGAATCAGCTCCATTGTTCTTTCTTTTCTTGCTACCCTTCACACCCTCAATGATGTTGGCCTTAGACTCCATAGTCTTGTAGCTGGCCTTCTCGGACATTCTGTTGTCCTCCTCGATTCTCAATCGAACACTAAGGTCTTCAAGGCTCATCTGCTTCTTTTTGTGTTTCAGATAGCTCCTGAAGTCCTTCCATGATGGAGGCAACTTGAAACATCTCACAGAGTTTCATACCCTCATCCAGTATTTCATGAATGATCAACTGCAGTTCACCCAACTGAGACATTTTCTTTTGTCCGGCATCCTCAGTTTTATACTTCTTCTCAAGAGATTCCCAGAGAATCTTCGCAGAAGTCATGCCTTGGTACACATTGTACATGGTATTGTCAAGACCACCCAAAAGGTAGTTCTTGCATAATAAGTCTCCAGACATCCAAGTCTGTTCTCGCTCTTCCTTGGCCAATTCAGATTCACCCTCCACAGGACCCGGAGGATCTTTGAGGAATTTAGCCAACTGGAGAGTTGTCAGGTAGAACAGCATTTTGCTCTGCCACTGTTTGAAATTTGCCCCACCAAATTTCTCCGGCTTTTCTCCATGAGAGACCGGTACTGTGATATTTCCGCTAGCCATTTGCAACTGGAAAATCCAATAAGGGTCAATTTGTCACACCCGTCCCCTTAGGTAGAGTAGGGGTGAGACGGAGACTAGAAACTGGCAGAGTTTCCCCTGTAATATGGACTAATCCTCCAAATACAAGGAAAAATCTAAACTGAAAATAAAATATCATCATAAAACTAGGATCTCCATGATCCAACTCAACAAAATATCCATAAAGGAAACACAATAACCTCAGAATCAATTAAAGGCTCAATGCCTATAACCACATAACAAATTCTCCCAAGAAATACATATCTAGAAATACAGTCTCAAAACATAATAAAGACACTCTACTGTTGGCACAACCTTTCTCTACTGGCAGGAAATGATGACGAAATAGCAGATGGAAAAGATAATCTACTAAACTGCTGAACCTGAAATGTTAAGGAAAGGGGTAAGCTCACGCTTAGTGCAATGGATCACAGCTTAGTGCCGTGGATAATCAAGTAACAAAGTGGATCGAGCAAGTCTTTCATAATATAAATAAATACATAAGCTGTAAATCGATATCTCAAACATTTACTTGAAATCGTAAATCTTATTTCTCATAAAACTCAAATCATAAATCTCATTTATCATAAAGCTCATACTGCTAAAAAATAATCTGTAATGATAAATCTGTTTATTCATCTATATGCACAACCTCATGACAATATGGCAAAGCTGGCAACATGGGGCTCCCCCACGGCAAAACTGGCATCCGGAGCAAACTGGCAACGTGAGACCTTATCTCACGGCAATAACTGGCAACATGAGACCTTATCTCATGGCAATAATCTGGCACATATAAGTACACGGGGTGCATCCTAACATAAAAATCATTTCCAAAATCTATGCTCATATATCTCAAATCATGCAAGTTTCTCATATATCACAAACACATGATTTCAACATAATCAATATTCGATCCATACCTTATAGCAAAATATACAAACTTTCTAAAAACAAACTCATTTAATGCATTACCTTAAAATTCATTTAAGAAAACATATATACTATATACTTTTGAAAACATCAATGTTACAGGCTTATCCATGCACCTGGTGAGCTGACTACTGAGAAAGGAACTATGCAGCAGGACCGTCCCTGCTTATGGTATCACGATCACCTAAAGAGATAAAAGAATTTACTATAAGGAACATAATCTTAATCTAGACAATGTGATAGAACATGAAAGAAACGTGATTCGGTTGCTCTCGTAAACTTAACGAAAATTAAGATTCGGAGGTCCGTTACTACTCGGAATGGTCTGAAATTCGCGGAGGAGACTCGGGAAATCGGCACGGAGACACTGTCTGGCGCGTGGTTGCCATGCGCCGTTCACCCAAGCGCGCGTGGGCTTCACGCGCCGCCACATAAGGCGGCGCGTGAGCGCCACACTCCGGTCGGATGGGGAAAATTACGAAGGTCGTGCATTCCTCTCCCTCTCCCAGATCTAATGCCGCTGACGGTTCGTCGATCGGAGTTCCGGATCAACGGGAAATCGAGAAAAACCATAAAAAGATTTTTACCGAGATCTCTTCAAAAATTGGAAGTTTCCCAAGATGAAACCACCACCAAAATGATCCTCTCAACGAGATCTACACTTTTCCTTAAGGACTCGGTCGGGTTTGAACTACGGATCGGGACCGAAACTTCTCTTTTCTCTTTTTTCCTTTTCTTTCTCTTTCTTTCTCTCTCCCTCACGTCTCTCTCTGACTCTTCTTATCTTTCTTTCTTTCTTATCTTTCTATCTTCTATTTTTTTTTTATTAAAGGAAGAGGTGGCTGCTGAGCGAAATTAGGGTGTGCGTGTGTGCGTACAAAATATATACTTATATGTCAAAATTTGTTTGCCACCCTAAACTTGATCTGAACCGCATTTTAAATTCCAACTTCCACAAACTTAATAAATTTAATCCTTAAATTTATTTGGGGTGTTACACAATTAGTCTACAAAAGATAAATTGCACAACGATCAACAAATGATCTTGTTCAAAGTGATGTACTAGGTAACCACTTGTTGTTCTATTGGACGGTGGTTCCAATAAACACAAGTCCTTGAATTTCAACTAAGATTCTTTTAGAAAAATGAATAAACGAATATCGCCTTTAAAACATAATATTCTTTAAACACTTTTTCAATAAAATCTTTTAGCAATTCAAACCCAGAACTACACTTTATACAACAGTACAATATACAATATGTGTAAATATGTGTAAGTGTCAATCAAGATTGGATGGAATTTCTTGTGTATAATTACACTTTAAATTCTCAACCAAGTATGCAACACTCAATCAATTTCAACTTTATCACTATGTGTATGCTTGTGATAATTGAACACCCTAATAATAACTTAAATCTATACTACCAAGATTAATGTGTTACAGTATATGATTAACTAAGTTAATATTAATTCAAGTTTGCAGTTTATAATATTTACAGTACTATTTCATTAGTGTCGCGTTCGTATGTACGTTCGAACGAGACTGGTAGTGTGGGTGCGTTTGTATTGCGTTTGACAACGCGTTCGAACGAATTGTTTCCAGAGAGTTCACGTTCGAGTAGCGTTTGATAACGCGTTCGAACAGAATGATTCCAGAGAGTTCACGTTCATATAACGTTCGAGAACGCGTTCGAACGGAATGATTCCAGAGAGTTTGCGTTCGAGTTGCGTTTAGGACGCGTTCGAACGTTCTTAGGCAGAAGGCTTGCGTTCGAGTTGCGTTTGAAGACGCGTTCGAACGTTCTTACGAAATTTCAGATTTTAAGCATTCGCGTGCGTCGGGCGTTCGAACGCCCTACGGGTTTACATGCACAATACGTATTTTTTCCCGAAAATTTCTACCATAGCATGCGAATTTATAGTCTAACAACACTAGAATGTGATAAGTTCTTAAGATTGTTGGTAATTTAGTGTCATTAAACAGTGATACAACATGAAAACAACATATCTAACTACCAGAAAAGTAGATCTAGATGCAATAAAACCCTAAAACAATAAGAACCAGAAAAACCTGATTTGATACTCCAAGTCGAGATAATCTCTGTCCTTAAGAACTTATTGGCTCCGTCACAGGTGCTTTACGGATTCATTTTGCCAATGTTCTCCCAGGATTACTTGGATTCTTCTTGTTCAATGAGCACTCCTTAACAAGTGTTTGAACTTGGATCCAAATGGTGGATCTCTCTCTCAAAACAAAGAAAACAACACAGTGTCTTTTTTAATTCTTAGATATTACTTGTATATCTATGTTCCTTTTTTTTTTCCATTTGGAATAAAAGCCACCTTTTATACGGCATTGAGGGGTGCCAATAGGGCACCCCTTGGGGGTGGGTTGCAACCCTCCAAGGATTGCAACCTCCCATACTCCCATTGAAAATCCCAATGATATACATATCCTATTTAATGAATTTGAGGAATTTACAACATATTCCAATCCAAAGGATGGGCAGATTTCTACATGCTTGCTAAGAAGGAAAAAATACAGAGATGATACCATTAGGAATCTAGCTAGGTTAAAGCAATAGGTAAGAAAAGTAAACATATTTCAAAATTTATTTGTTTCATCCAAAACCAGACTATATCTAAAAGGGTTATTGCGATTTCACTATACTGAAAGAGAGAAAATATGAGTTCCGAAAATTACATCAAATCCTATAAAATGGAGAGCACATGCTTATATACTAAATACGTGAACTGTAACCCTAAAAATTTAGGCGGACCCCAGATCCCACACTTCGAGCCTATCGGCCCGTCTCTCTATATTGGAAATCTAATATACGATATGCGGCGGAAAATTAAAATTTTCAATTTTAAACTAAAATTTTCAATCCAAGATCATAATTAATTTTCATGCTTCATGATAATGTTTATTTATAAAACATAAATAAAAACATACCTTAAACCTTTAAGTAATCCTCATATCGTTCCTCGTAAATTCTTCAGAGCCACCCACACGTTTAGTCTCCAACGGTATCCACACAAAGCAGAGAGTTAAGGATTTTGGATTTCTCAAATCCAATATTATGTAAGTAACTTTTTTTTTGGTGCTAACTTAAGAAAATAGACTTGTTTTAGGGTTTATGGAATATTGGGATTAAAAGAAATTTTGGTTAAAGAAAATTCAATTTGTTTTTTTTGTATTTGTTGTGTATGACAAAAGGGTTAATTTATAGGCTTTTGATTTGAGTTGTTTTAATTCCAATTAAATTAGAATTAACATGATAAGATTTAATCCTATTAAAATAGGAATTTTAATCCAACCTAAATAAATAACCATTATCCTATTTTATTTAATTAAATTAATTAAATAAAATTTATCAATTCTAATCAAATTAGAATACTATAAATCTGAAATTATAATTTAATACAAACACTTTATTAAATTACATTCCAGCCCTTATACTTTTAGAAATTACAAAATTACCCATGTACTTTTGGAAATTACGAAACAGTCCCTAATTTCCAGATTTGCACATTGGTCCTAAAATTTCCAGAATTCCATTTTTTATCCATAATTTCTAAATTACGAATTTATCCCAAAGTTTAAGAACTTAACTTTTAAGTTCAAAAACTTAAATCTACATAATTTATCATTAACTCCTCAATATCTTAAAGTGTGTGACCCATTAGGTTCTTTCTTATGTTGGCAATGGAGATAGTTATAAACTTCATAAGTCTGGATAAATTAATCTAATTAATTTATCCTCAATTAACTCTTAATTAATAACTAATTTCCATAGATCAAGAGCGGCATCTAGCAATGCATCATGACCCCCAATTAAGAAAGAATACTAACTTTAGTGAAACCTATTCCGTATACGATTACTGTATAATTAAATTCTTTCGCCTCATACATATGTCGCCAACGATTTTAAAGTATGGAAAATGTCTACTCTATTAAATCATGACTATTAGAACATTGACTTAAGCTGATAATATATATATAGAGTTTCTGAAACTTCTTTCAGAACTCGCCATGGCCATGGACTTATATTATCACTTATGTCAAATCGCGCCTCTTGGGATATCGACTCTATGTTATCTAGAGTGGCGAATCATTTATTGATCACTCACTATCTTCGTACGCTTTTCATATTGGCCAATCATTACCCTATACACAATCTCGCTATGAACTACAGAGGTGTAATGTCAAAGCATATATGATCTATATACAAGATGCCATGGAAATCTCAAGTCTAAGGATCATTCATATTATCGTTACAAAGAGAAATCACATAGACATGTGGATAACACTCCATATGGGTTCTCAAGCGGGTCAGTTCGATGTACTTGTTCTCTAACAAGCATTCATATGTTAGACTAAGTGAACATTTTCACTAGTAGCTTATGAGATCAGCTATCTTCCTTCAATAAAGAAGCATACATAACATATGCCGATCTAAACTAGATCTATCAATGTCCTGCGTTGATAATCCTACGATCAGGAACATTTAAGAATGACTGAATCTCATAAATTAAACTAATTTAATTTCTTTAATCGTCATTCTAAAGACTTTATTTTACAAGTAGTTAAAATTACTTATGGACAATACTTATAAATAAACTGCCAAATTTTATTAATCAATACAATAATATAAAATTACATATTTATCCCTATTGGAACTAGGGCATATAACCAACACTCTATTCTATAATCTCAATTTCACAAAATATCTCATAATATTTCCCAACAGACTACTAAGCAAAAACAAGTCGGATCCGAACCGATTGTTCTCTACCTGACTCCACCTAACATAGCATACACATCTTTGTTATAGTGCTCAAAATACCCTTAATATGAAGTACTGATTGACTTTTAATAAGATAATTTTGATTTGTCCCCACTGAATCTAAGTTTCGCCACTACTTCTATACCTAGATCATGGAATTGTAACTCATATTAAACATGCACAATAAGCTAGAAACCAAAAACCTCAAGGAGTGTGAAATATGCTTATTCATTCGTCATATCACTTTTATCTAAAAAAAAATGTCATGTTAATCATATTTGAAATGCATTCCAAGTTTTTGTTTTTAGGTTCACAATAACAGCTTTGTTTTGCATGTTTTTTTTTTTTTAATATCGAGGAAAAGCTACGTCATTCATATCGGGATCCATGAGTGAGTAAATTGGTTTTACAAAGATATTACTCAGGACTTGAACCTAATAGGTCTTAAGTTCAAACCGTTAGACCGGAAATTTTTGTTTTGCATGTTACATTGCACCATGAAGTCATTTTATAAACTTCTTTTTGCCTTTCAAATTCAATATGACAGCAAGATGGAACAAACATCACAAAATTGCGACCTAATTACTACCTCAGTGTCTCAAATTGTTAAGAAGTTTAAAACCAATTAAATAATAACAACTAGAAATCTGCCCTTGGTCTAAATATGTCAGCGGTTTGTTCTTTTGATTTCTTTATTTATTACTATGATGAGGTGGTAGATGCCAAGCAAGAAATAAAAACATCAACAATTATGTTTGATCAGTTGCAAATAATGGGTGCAAAGAAAATTTACAATCTCACATTATAGGAATAGGTATGGAAGATACAAGAGGAACATAAACCAATGCCCTATTAGAAGAAATAGGAGGCATACGGGTTTTTCAAACAGCCGCTTGTGTCATTTGAGTGGCGCCTTGATTATTTAGAATTAGATAAAATTTTATATATTTGAATAGTCAAATCAAAGATAATATTTGGATGATATTTAGGTAACGATTTAATAAAATATACTTTATACCGGATAAAATTAACATTTTCCAAAGAACTCATAATTCTCCTCCGATAAATCAATCTGTACGGTCAAACTTGTGGGTCATATTGAGAGTTGCATTTTTTATTTTAACGCCGCTATTAAAAAAAATCATCAACACTAGCAATAGCATCACATAAAACGACGCCGGTTTTACGCTACCGTTTCTTGTTCTCAAAGCCAAGCCACACTCAAATCTTAAGCGATAAACAAAACCCAATTTCAATTCACTCCAATTTTCAAACCCTAATTACTCTCTAATCACTTCCTCAATTCATCATGATGAAGCAGCATCCCGCCTGGTCTCCATACGACAACAATGGAGGGTACCGTCTCTGTCTTTATAAACAATTAGGTTTAAAGTGTTTCTGATCCTATTGTTACGTTTTGCAGAACTTGTGTTGCGATTGCAGGAGCTGACTACTGTGTTATCGCCGCCGATACACGAATGTCAACTGGTTACAGTATCCTCACTCGCAATTACTCCAAAATCTGTAAACTGTATGCGCCTTCATCATATATCTCTTTCGTTTAATTTTGTGTTAAGGAATATGTAATCAATATCTAAAATAGAATCCCTATTACAATTAGGATTTATGGTTTTATTATATTTCCCTATTAGACGAAGATTTCCTATATTCATTATTATTGTTCATAGCTATAGGATTCTTTTTCTATTTTGGTTTTCTATGTAGCCTATATATATAGGCCTTTACCATTGTAAATTCATATAGAGTGAATTCAAGACTTCCTTTCAATAACTAAAATAGAATTCCTATTACCATTAGAATTTATGGTTTTTTATATTTCCCTATTAGATGAAGATTTCCTATATTCCTTAACAATTTGTTGTATGTTTTGAATCTATTAGTGATTATATTCGTCAAAATTTCTGTTTCGAGCTTCAATTACTAGGGTTTAAGTGTTACTTGTCCGAGTCCTTTTTTTTTTTTTGAGGGGGTGGGGGGGGGGGGGGGGGGTTTATAGGGAAAAATATGGGAAATTATCGAATATCGTCATATGCCAGTAATCTTGGGCTAATGATTCTTAATTTGCTGAGGCGGTTTCTAGATTCATTAATTGAGCTATATGATGAGCATTCAGTAAATAAAAATATTATTGGCTAATTTGAGTTTAGAGGATATGGTTTCTGGACTCTGGTGGATGTAGAATTCCTATTCTGGGCTTTAATTTTGGAAATAATCTAGCAGTCTGATGGCCTGGGGAAGAAGCTATGCATTCACCTTGACTTGCTTTTTGGCTTATAGAGCAATTGCAATGCAGAGTTGCCATAAATACCTGGTTTGTATTATGGGTATACTTTAGACACCAATATTAGGATTTTAGATATTAGAGGAAAACTGTAACTGAAGAACATTTTGATTTTCTAGGAACGTGCTAAGCTCATATGGGAGCTAAAATGAGGAAATTTATTTCATTAAACTTTTCTTTTAGCGTTTAATGTTTGGCTCTTGTTCTGCACTGTGCTAGTTGACTTTGGATTGGAATCCCTTTATTCTTTTGATTCTCATAGTGTTGGACACCACATGAAATGGCAACAAGGTCCTAGGCCCCTAGCTGTCATGGATATGTAGTGTTGGTAAACTTTTTAGTTCCGTTCCTGAATTATGGGTTGTTGTTTTTTTTTTAAAACCTCATGCAGGGAAGAAAAATGTGTTATGGCCTCTTCTGGTTTTCAAGCTGATGTGAAAGGCTTACAAAAACTCTTGGCGGCAAGGCACTTGGTAAGGTTTCAAAAACATCTGGTTGAATGGTGTTCTCCTCTGATTTTTCTTCTATTGAAGCACATATGAAGTATGCGATAGAAGAATAGGTCTATATCCAATATCTCTTGACTTTCATTCTATGAGTAATGTTTGTGGGTAACTATGTCAGGGTCTGAAATTTCTATTACATTTTCTTCATCCATCGATAACTTCCATTAATTATATTTTACAAAGGATAGTATTTGTTCATGTTTCTTGTCTCTTGTGCATATGCTTACTATAAACTATCTGATGTTATTACACCCCTTGGAATGAATTTGAAATAGAGATAACCAAATTTTATTTAGTATGCAAGTTATTTCTAAACCATCTCATGTACAAACTTGTTCGGGGCATAGTTTCTGCAGTTCAAATCTCTTAAATATTCCAGCTGTAAAACAAATTGAGCAGATGTGCTTTTTAAGGGAAGGCTCTTTGAATTTTCTTTTTTCTATCATTCTCTTTTGAAATAGTATATTCTGGCATCACACCACTAAGCTTTTTTCCTATGCATTGCTTGAAAACAGATCTATCAGCATCAGCACAATAAGCAAATGAGCTGTCCTGCAATGGCTCAACTACTCTCCAACACACTGTACTACAAACGTTTCTTTCCTTACTATTCATTTAATGTCTTGGGTGGGCTTGACAATGAAGGTAAACACCTTACAAGCTTTCAGTCAGTTTTTAAGTTTTTTCCCCTTTTGTAGTCCTTGCCAAATTATTTTTCTTATTCAAAACTTCAGGTAAGGGTTGTGTCTACACATATGATGCCGTTGGTTCCTATGAGAGGGTTGGATATAGCTCCCAAGGTTCTGGCTCCACACTCATCATGCCTTTCCTGGATAACCAACTGAAGTCTCCCAGTCCTCTATTATTGCCTGCCCAGGTAAGCTGTTAAGTTCAAATATTTATTATCACATATGTGCTCATATCTTTCTGCTTGAAAAATTGTGCTCTCTGCAGGATGCTGTTACTCCTCTTTCAGAGGCCGAAGCAGTTGATTTGGTTAAAACTTGTTTTGCATCAGCAACTGAGAGAGACATATACACAGTAAGTTAATTTATCCTACATGCGTATGGCTATATTATTGGTGTGAAATTGTAACTGTGGTGCCACCGTGCGAGAGCAGAAATCTTTTGCATATATTGTGTAACACGGTACCTTAGCTCAATTCTTTGCAAATAAACTTTGTCCGTTTCTTTTTCATAACGTTATTCATTGTTTAACAGGGAGACAAGCTTGAAATCGTCGTCATCAGCAAAGATGGTATTCATCGCGAGTACATGGAACTGAGGAAGGATTAATCTATTTGGAACAATGCCACAAATCAAAGCTGAAGTGGAATACAGGAATTGCATGGATCTTCCATCAGCATATTTTCATTGTGTCTGTTATCATGTGAGGTTCTCCTGTTTTGTTATCCTGGTAACAGGAGTCCATTTGAGAATAAGAAATTTCCCATTTCATAGTTCCATATTCTAAATATTTTATGTCAAATTACAAACAATAATTGCACTTCCTATCTTATTAAAACATTTTGATTTCAACTGGGTAGAACTTGAACATTTGTATTGTAATACTTGGTGATCTTGGTTGAAATGGTCACTGTTTGCCGTAACCTTGATAAAAATTTGTTGAAGATGCCCCCTCAAAAGCTGTCTACAGAAGCCCATCCTTTCTTCTCTAATGCTAGTCGCAATGCCTGCAATGAATATCAAGGATTAATTAATAGTTAGTCAGTTAAATCAGTTTGTTTTATCACATAATTGAATCTTACTGCAAAGACAGAGACAGTAATGTGAGATCATTGAAAAACTTCACCTTGATTCTCTTTCTATTGGCATCAAAATCAAAGTTTCCGAGACGCGAAGCAGATCTATATTCGACAATGGAATCCTTCCCCGGAGGAAACCAGAACTCAACATCATCTACAAGCTATTATAGACAATACAATCAGCTATGCTGTAGTAATCAATCATATTTAGTGAAAATAACTATTGAAGTCTGAACTTTACCCCCAAGATTGGACTTTCATATTCCAAATGCACATAATCATCTTTCTCTTCCACAATTAGCGGTGTAAATCTGTCAGGTTTTATTGATTTTATCTGCGGTTATCAATTTACCTAATTTAGCTCATTGGGTTGGATCATAGGATTGCAATTTACTTAGAAATGTTTCATAAAAGAAAAAAGTTTATTTACCACTTGAAGCAGCTCTTCCATTGCAACTTCTCTGCTAACTGGCTTTTTCCTACCACCATTGTAGTTCCTGTCAAAACAAAACACACAAATCGCACCCCACATTCACATTGACCGACCAGTGGAAAATTCTTGTCGGTGCACGTTTTTCATGTGCTTCAACTAAGGGTCCACGGAAAAAATGTAATTGAATCTTAACCGTACTTTATGTCATGACTAAAAATTATGAAAAATTTAGCGCAACTCACCAAGATCGAATCAATTGGTCGGTTTAGCTTTTGGGTAGATTTTTCAACAAGTGATAATTAATTTTTTTTTTTTTTTTTTAAAAAAGAAAGAAAAGGATCAAGGGTTCGCTTTACCAAGGCGGTGCGTAATGAGTGAGGTCACTGATATTTTCAGAAGTAGAAATACAGTTCTTGGTAGCTGGACACAGTGCCAATGCTTGTTGATTTTTTTGAACTCCTAAATACTCGGGTTTTTTTCCGCTGCATAATAATCACAGACACAAAAATAAATATGTAAATTAAATTCAACTTCTGAATATGGAAGCAAGAAGCAAAAGTAAAGTATGTACCTGAGATTGAAAATGGCCCCAATTACTGCTACTTCACTGCTTCTCAATATTATTTCCCTACAAAATTAATTTGCATAAGAAATTCATTTTTTCGAATTATACACAACACATCGACAGAAGAGAAGCTACCTTCGGCTAGTTTGGTTGGTGGGTTTGTTAATGGGTTCCTGAGACTGAGAAAGGGTAATACGGGAAATATTGGAACAATTGTTGTACTTCTTAAAGTAATTGTAGCAGCATGCGCTGTAACTCGCCATTGAATTTGAAGCCATTTCTGCGAAGCTCAGGTTATTTTTGTGTCTCCACTCGAGAGCTTTTATGGGCTTATCTTGGAGAGAGAGAGAGAGAGAGAGAAGAGAGAGAGAGAGAACCACCACCAGCGCTTATTTTCTTTACGACGCCGCGTTTTGACTAATCACAGCATACAAAACACGAAAAAAAGGTGCCGAAAACAGTTCTTTAAATTAATTAATTAATATTTGTTATCGTTTTTAATCTGGAGAACTTTTTCTTCGTTTTACCCTTACATGATCTTTTATTTACCGAAATGGCATATGATGTCCACATGTTGCCGTTGTATACATGGCCCCGCCCACCTCAGCTTTAGCCCGGACCAGGCTTTATAATGATAGGGCCTGAATCAGGCTCATAACAAAAAATTCAGGGTTTGTCCGGATCTGGATTTTAAAAAAATAGTGATAATAATTATTGATTTTTTATTGATATATTATAATATATAAGAGTTGAATTATTACTGACTTTGGTTATAAAAAAATCGAGCTAGAAAAAACCCGAACTTGATCTCGTGAAGGGCCGAACTTTTCCCGAACTTGAATTTTTCAATTGATTACCAAGCTCGGCCGGGTTTCTCAAAACCCGGACTTGTCCCGGTCCATTTCCACATTTATGCCGTTGTACTTTAAAAGGGAAATACTTCAAGCTATGTGACCATTTTGTAATTTAAGAAACGTCTCAAAGCCCGGGGGACTCGAAAGAGGGTAAAGTTTCACTCTGAATATTAAGTTTCTTCAATTTCAATCTAGTCTTGATGTATCACTTATTATCTTGTTATCTAGATTTTGGGTTTATTTTAAATTAATTGAAATGTTGATTAGGATGTGTTATGGTGATTTTCAGCCCCCAAGAAGTTAAAATCTCGACTAAGGTGATGAGCGGAAAATATATCAATACTCACCGCCCATTTTATTTAATATTTTGTTTAGTTTCTCGGATTTGATGAACGTTTTGATATGTTTTTATGTGTTTTGTAGATAAATAAAGTATCGGGACTTAATGAAATCAACTCGGGGCTAAAACGATGAAATCCGGAGCAAAAAAAAGGCGAAAACTGAAATTTACTATACGCGTCACGAAGTGCAGTCCTAAATTCAAGTTTTGCGCAAGTTTTGTATTTTGGCCATAACTTTTTCATCTGATATCTGATTGAGCTGATTCAAGTTGCAGATTAAAGAAAACACAAAAATCTACAACTTTGAAGTTTTAAATATTTAATATTTTCGAATTCTGAAGTTTGCAAGATCGAAATTGATGAATAATCTAGTGTATTTTGTGTAATTACTATAGTCATTTTCAAAGTATAAAATAAAATAAAAAAAATAAAAAAAAATTTCAAACTTCCACCAAACATGAGTATTTGGTGTCATGTTTGATGTCATGTTTAGTGCCATGTTTGATGTCATGTTTGGTTGAGCAATTGGTGGAGAAATTGGTGGAAGCTTTTAGATTTTCCTATAAATATCAAACTAAACTTTGTAAAATTTCTATGCTTTGTTTGGAGGAATTTCTCCATGAAAACCTAAAGGAAAGTGTCTTGTATATTTATTTAAGTTTTCTTGTAATTTTTTTTATTTAATTAATAAAATTTTGTGTGTTTTCATTTACAGCATAAGCATATAATCTCATTCTGCTGGGGTGAAAATGTGAGACTTTTAATATAATGAATTAGATTAATCTCCCTTATTTTAATTAAAATTGGATTAATTAGTTACCGCCTATATGACCGGTTTATATGACAACCTTATTTACCGCCTATATGGTCGGTTTTACATTTCAGACATAGTTGCCGCCTATATGGTCGGTTTAGGTAATAACCTTGTTACCGCATATTATTGGGATATATGCCCTAGAGCTACATATGATGTAAACGGTTTCTTGTGTTTAGAAATAAAATGATGCATTATTCATTTATCAAATTGTTTGTTTTAATTTTCGCATATTATATATCTTCATAAATACCATAGATTACTTATGTACCTTCAGACTTGGTGTATGAGTGTCATGCACCAGAGGATTCAAGTCTGAAGTTAGTAATCTTAAATAGTCCATAGAGAGCAAACAAAGCGGGTAATTTGTTTGTGGTTTATCTATAGCTGCGGTCCATTCTATATTTGGATGGCGATCTTAATCTGGATCGTCCATGTAGAGACATGAGAATGAATGCACCTTATATGATGTGATCATATAGGACTGGACCCAGATAGAAATGACATTCTTGTAATATCCGTTAAACAAAGAAAGTCATTTCCATCTACTTGATGGTCATATATGGATTGATCTTAATCTTGAGTGTACTACGAACACCTGCATGGCGGGATATGTCCTTTGATTTACAAAGGTGAGGTTGGTGTAGCAATCCCAACCAATAACTACGTACTTTGGGGGCATAGTCTGTTATGTAGCTGGGAACGTTTTACATAGACATGGAATTCACTCATTCTTACGAGAAGTAGATGAGTATCTCTCTTAAGGGTGGATTCGGTACTTGAACGATTAGAGCGCTAAAGTTTTTCTATTACGAATAGAAAGATTAATATTCATAACAGTTATGAATGAATCGTTCATTAGAGAATCAATGGTACTTAAAGTAAAAATAATTATAGGGGTATAACAGACATTATGACACAGCTCTAATTACGAGATATTCGGGAAGGATCAATTTGTATGCAATGACTATATCGGTGGACACCGACTTGGTTCGGCCTAATATTTCATCTACGGTAACGAGAGTGCAACTTCGGGTTCTTAGTGGAATAACCCGGAGTTAATAATTCGAAATATTTAATTAAGAGCTTAATTAATATTTCGAGATTATTGGAGCTCAGAACCGTAGGTCCACTTGGTCCCTGTGCTAGCTCGATTTACTTTAGCGGAGCTAATATAATTGGATGATCCAATTATATACTCACAAAGAATAAATATTATTAATATGATTAATAATATTTAATTACATCACACATGAGACTTTATATTAAAAGTTAATATAAAGTATTAATAATTATATATGATAATTATTAAAATAGAACATTAAATTATATATGATATAATTTAATAAGGCTAAGAATTATTACTAAGGTATGATTCCTTATTAGATAAGGAATATGATTTGTTTGTTTAAGAAACAAAATCAAATCTGTTGTAATATTAGTGTCATTAAACAACAATAAACATGCAAATCAACAGATCAAACTACCAAAAGTAGATCTAGATGCAAAACCCTAAAACCAGAAAACTTGAAGATAAACCTGGAAATTGAGATTACAGAAACAATCCAAGTCGAGAAGATCTCTGTCCTTAAGAACTTATTGGCGCCGTCACAGGTGCTTTACGGATTCGTTTTACCAACGTTCTCCCAGGATTACTTGGATTCTACTTGTTCAAGGAGCACTCCTTAACAAGTGTTTGAACTAGGATACCAAATGATGGATCTCTCTCTCAAAACAAAGAAAACAACAATGCCTTTTTTTTTTTTTTTTAAGTTCTTGGATATTAGTTGTATATATTCTGTATATGTCATTTGGAATAAAAGCATTCTTTTATAAGGCATGGAAGGGTGCCAATAGGGCACCCCTTGGGGTGGGTTGCAACCCTCCAAGGATTGCAACCTCCCATAAACCCCTTGGGAATTCCAATGATATACATATACATATACATATCATATTTAATGAATTTGAGGAATTTACAACAATCCCCCACAATTCTTCAAATATTCATTCAGGCACGTGAGAGAGATACCGTGAACTAAAGCTGCATCGAAAGAGGTAGCTTTCGCCTTGAACATTTCCTAGTGAATGACAATCGGATTTACTTGGCAAACCAATGACCCATAGTCTTGAACTGTTCTGCCGTTGGTGTAAACCAAGACAATTGCCAACACACAGCTTTAATTCGACCATTTTCCCGTTCTACGGTTGTGTTCATTTTGGCCCTGAACAACAGTCCTGGATTCATCAAGCACTTTGGGGTAACCCGCCTTTAAAGGTTCCCATGGAAGCGGCCTCACTTCTTACTTGAAATATGTGATCTACTATGAAGAGGTAATCTGTCTTTACCCCCATTAGGACTCATCTCCTAATATAGTGATCATTAAAAGCCTTAGCTTATCCTAACCAATGACAGACAACACTCAGCGTCATTATCGGAATGGGAAAAAGTACGAAACTCTTCAGTGCTTGTTTTGAATTGCACAAAGTTTATGTTGTCCCTTTTGAACCTAGATCTTGGGACCTCCAGTCAGCTAGGTTGGGTTTCCACAGTGACAATTCTTAATTTATAGGCTTCAAGCCCATTCCCCTCGATGACTTCTCAACTTGCTCTCGAGGTAAACCTTTAGTTAGTGGATCCGCTAGGTTTTCATTCGATTTGACATAATCGATCGTTATTATGCCACTTGAGAGCAGTTGACGTATGGTATTATGTCTCCGACGTATGTGTCGAGACTTACCATTATACATTGTTTTTTGGGCTCTCCCAATTGCCGATTGGCTATCACAATGTATGCTAATCGCTGGCACCGGTTTGGGCCAACTAGGAATATCCTCCAGGAAGTTTCTAAGCCATTCTGCTTCTTCCGCTGTTTTGTCTAACGCTATGAACTTTGATTCCATAGTAGACCGGGCAATACATGTTTGCCTCGAGGATTTCCATGACACAGCTGCATTACCAAGTGTGAAAACAAATCCAACCGTAGATTTGGAATCCACTATATCAGATATCCAGCATCGCTGTATCCCTCTAGAACAGCAGGATATCTCTCGTAATGTAGCCCATATTTTGAAGTTTCTTATACCTCAAAACACTTACTTTGGCTTTTCCAGTGGTTATGTCCCGGATTGCTAGTATATCTGCTAAGCCGATTCACAGCTTGAGCGATATCAGTTCGTGTGCAATTCATGAGATACATAAGACTTCTGATGATCCTTGAATACTCTAATTGTGATATGCTTAAGCCAGTATTCTTTGATAGAGGAAGAGTTAGGTTAGCTACTCCCAAATCTTTCATATCAAATTTGCTGGTTGTGGACTCCGGAATTCGCCAAGGGTCCTCAATCAGAATTTGTAAGTTGGGCACTAGCAATCCTGCAAAAAACAAAGTAGAGTGGACGAGAGTAGGCTACCACCGGTGTGGTGGTTACCGGGTATACTCCGACGCCCAAGTCAGTGGCACGAAATAAATTTGTAAAGTGGGAAAGCAAGGTTAAATATTACCTCTACTTCCTTTGTTTGGCCGTGAGGGCAGTGTAATATATGAGGGGATTAAGGATTGAGAGCATGAAGTATTAGGGTGAGAGAAATGAGACTTGAATGAATTCTTCCCATATTCTTTTCATATTTATAGATAAAACATGATCTGATGTTGGTGTATTTGGTAATGGTTTTGGAGTAAGTGAGGATTAGTGCTAGAATTAGGTTAAGTGGAGTGGTAGGGATTAGTGCTAGAGTTAGGTGGAGTGGTCATGCTTTTTATTAGTTTATGATTTAATTGTAATCAAATAATACATAATTCTTTGGGCTTTGGTCCTTATTTTCGGGCCTAACATGCTGATGGGCTTAAGGTGAAAGACAGTTTTACCCTTGGACCAAATTTGGCCCATACAGTTTGTCCCTTACTCTCTAAGTCAAAGAATTTTTGTTTTAGAGAGTATATTTATCCGTGTCGTATGTGAAAAAAGAGCGTAAGAGTGTATTACCTTCTGCCAAATGTCGTATCAAAATATACAAAAACGTGGGTTTCTGTTTGCATGCATCTTAGCTTCTTGATTTATCTAGGGTCATGAAGTTCGTGTCTTTGACCGAACTGAAATAGAATTTCAGGAGTTCATGAGTCCAGGGGAATGTTCCTTGTCGACTGAACCAAACGGTAGTTCAGGTGTATGCTTTGACTCGACATGAGTCTAGGGGAATGTCCCTTGTCGACTGAACCAAACGGTGGTTCAGGAGTTTACTTGACTCGACATGAGTCCAGGGGAATTTCCCTTGTCGACTGAACCAAAAGGTGGTTCAGGAGTTTACTTGACTCGACATGAGTCCAGGGGAATGTCCCTTGTCGACTGAACCAAACGGTGGTTCAGAAGTTTACTTGACTCGACATGAGTCCAGGGGAATGTCCCTTGTCGACTGAACCAAACGGTGGTTCAGGAGTTTACTTGACTCGACATGAGTCCAGGGGATGTCCCTTGTCGACTGAACCAAACGGTGGTTCAGGAGTTTACTTGACTCGACATGAGTCCAGGGGAATGTCCCTTGTCGACTGAACCAAACGGTGGTTCAGGAGTTTACTTGACTCGACATGAGTCCATGGGAGTGTCCCTTGTCGACTGAACCAAACGGTGGTTCAGGAGTTTACTTGACTCGACATGAGTCCAGGGGAATGTCCCTTGTCGACTGAACCAAACGGTGGTTCAAGAGTTTACTTGACTCGACATGAATCCAGGGGAATGTCCATTGTCGACTGAACCAAACGGTGGTTCAGGAGTTTACTTGACTCGACATGAATCCAGGGGAATGTCCCTTGTCGACTGATCCAGATGATGATCAGGATGATCAATTGACTCTACATGAGTCTATGGGGAATGTCCCTTGTCGACTGATCCATATAATCCTTCTCATACTACTAGTTCTGATGAAGGTCCATGATACTACTGTCGAATGGACTATCAAATGGACTTGATGAAGGTCCATAAGGTACAGTTGAATGAACCTAATGATTATCTATGAGAATCTTCAAACTACAAGACCTGATGAAGTTCACGAGACTACTGTCGAATGAACATGTCGCATGGACATGATGAATGTCTATCAAGGTTACTACTCATTCTCCTGATGAGGATTTAAGAGACTACGGTCGAATGGACTTTATGAAAGTCCAAAGAATTCATCACTCACTCTCCTAGACCTGATGAAGGTCTAGATACTACAATTGATAAACTTGATGAAAGCCATCAATGTCAACTCCATTCTACGAGACTACTGTCGAATGGAGTTGTCGAATAGACCTGATGAAGGTCCAAGGAAGTCATTACTCACTATACTAGACCTGTAGAAGGTCCATGAGACTATGGTAGAATGGACTTGAAGAATATCAGTCAAGGTTATCACTCTTTACACTTCTACAATACTACTGTCGAATGGATCTGTTGAAGGTCCAAGAGACTACAATAGTTAAACTTGATTAAAACCATCAATGTCATCTCCATTCTATGAGACTACTGTCGACTGGACTTGTCGAATGGACTTGATGGATATCCAAGGAGCTACGGTCGAATGAAACTGATGAAGGTCTATTTGAATCTTCATTCTACCTGATCTGATGAAGGTCAGGAGACTACGGTCGAATGAAACTGATGAAGGTTCATGAAGCTATGGTCGAATGAACCTGATGAAGGTCCATGTGAATATTCATTCTACCTGACCTGATGAAGGTCAGGAGACTACGGTCGAATGAAACTGATGAAGGTTCATGAAGCTATAGTCGAATGAACCTGATGAAGGTCCATGTGAATCTTCATTCTACCTGACCTGATGAAGGTCAGGAGACTACGGTCGAATGAACCTGATGAAGGTTCATGAAGCTATAGTCGATGAACCTGATGAAGGTCTATGTGAATCTTCATTCTACCTGACCTGATGAAGGTCAGGAGACTACTGTCGAATGAAACTGATGAAGGTTCATGAAGCTATAGTCGAATGAACCTGATGAAGGTCCATGTGAATCTTCATTCTACCTGACCCGATGAAGGTCAGGAGACTACGGTCGAATGAAACTGATGAAGGTTCATGAAGCTATAGTCGAATGAACCTGATGAAGGTCCATGGGGCTTTACCAATACTTTCTAGAGTTTATGGAAATTCATCCATGTAGTCAAGAGTGGATGATAATCTCCATACGTAGTGTGGAGATGATTATCTTCATATGTAGTATGAAAGAGATGGATGCCTATCAAGGTCATTACTAATTATACAAGACCTAAATAATGTTATTGATACTACAATGGAATAAACTTTGATGAAAGTCATATAGAATTTCCATACTACCTAAAGGTTGGTCGATTGGACCAAGGGGGTTCTTCATTCTACTAGGCATGATAAAATATTCTCTATGTAGTATGGAGTTGGCAATATTAAATCAACGTAGCATGGAGATGATAACTAACCTTTGATTAAGTCTGGAGGAGTTGACAATCATTCCAAGTAGTCTGGAAGAGATTGGAATTTTCCATGCAGCCTGGAGTTGATGGCCATTCACCTCGTCGTGGAAAATCTTTCCATGTCCCTGAGAGCTAAAAAGTGTGCTCAATAAATTTAATCTACAAAGCTTGAGCTATTATATTCAAAGGATGAAGTTTTGTTGCTTAGTTTTGGTTTCATGCTACAAAAGTGAGGTTCAATTGTGAATGGATGATAGATTCATCTGTCATGATTTTTTCCTTTATGTAGGATCGCTTCATGAACCATGCAAGTAAGGAAGCATTTTTCATTGGTTTATGCAAGTTGGCTAGCTTCATTCGGCAGTTGTTCTTTGTTGGGTGGAGCATGGCACATGCAAGAGTCATTTGTCAAAATTGGTGAATGGGCCATTTTTTTTATTCTACTTAATTTGTTTGTTTGTTTGTTTTGTGATAAATGGTAGCTTGATTCCCTCTCTCACATGGGTTATTAAGAAAAGGTTTCACTCTTCTCAACACATGTCTTCTTTCAACGTGGGTAGCTGGCAAATAGTCTCACTCCTCATGCATTATCTTGTTCTTTGTAGTAGTTTCACGTGGGCCATGTTAAAAACTTTGGCATTTGTTTTTTGGGCGTGAATGGGGTGGCTTTTGATGTAATATGGGTTTGTCGAGTGGTAGTATGGGGAAAGTTATGGGGCTGCTTTCTTCTTTTCTTTTCCAATTCCCTCTTTTTCAGTCAAACAACAAAGCAAATTGGCCCCACCTTGCTTTCTTTTTTGTCAAAATCTTCTTTTCTTTATTTTTAATCTTCTCTCCCTGCCAATTCCCTCTTCTTTAGTCAAACAACAAAGCAAATTGGCCCCACCTTGCTTCCTCTTTTGTCAAAATCTTATTTTCTTTATTTTTAATCTTCTCTCCCTGCCAATTCCCTCTTCTTTAGTCAAACAACAAAGCAAATTGGCCCCACCTTGCTTCCTTTTTTTTTTTATTACGCTAATTTCTTCTTCAAATTCTGGCCCACTTTTTTTTTTTTTTTTTTTACGCCAAATTTTTTTTTTTTTTTTAGTTGGGCGGGTAGTCTTCTTGGTTTGGCATATTGATGTGTGTAGAGTGGCATGTGGCAGCCTTGCAAGTGTCGAATGATGGCTACACATGGAGTGGCTTTTGTGTGGTAGCAGGATGTGTTTGGCTTTTTGTGCTTGGTAGGCTTTATTCATTCCAAAACAATCGATGTGGGATCCAGAGGCACATTTTGTTCTTGGTTTGGGCAAAATTGTTGCATTGGGCGTTGTGGGGCTAAGGTCACTGCGAGAGTTTTTGATGTTGGCTATTGAAATGAGCGATGTGGGATTCTCGGCAATACGCATATAATTGGTGAGCTGGGTGGTTTTTGGTATTGTCGTGCGAGCTAGGTGATGGGCTATTCGCTGAGTGGGCTTTGGACCGACGACTTGATGGGTTTGGCAATGGCTCACGGGCTGGAGGGCAAATTTGGTGGAAAGGTTGGCTTGTTTATTTTTTTTTTATAATTATGGGAATCATTTGCTTGATTTTTCTCGTTTGAGCCTCTATCCACCGGCTAATTAAGAAAGTCATAGGCGGGACACATTCATTCGACTCATCCGGCTTGCAGAGAAGCTTCATCAAACCAGAATCAAGTTCATGACAATGAACGCATTTTGATAGTAAAAGCATGTGAGTAGGCTTCTTCTCTACACATGGGGTCGCCTTTTAATTATTATCTTGGAAATTTCCATGCGACAGTTGCACATAAAACTTTATTGAGTGGGCCATTCTTTCTTTTCATGTAGCGTGGGGCTTCATGTACACAAACTCAACTTTTTCAGCATGGTTTAGTTGGCCTTACTTCATCTCCACCTTGTCGGTTGTGAGGCTCTTTTTGTCGGATGAATTTTCTTCAACAATCACGTGAAGCATGATAGGGATCAAATGGTACCTTGAGCATAGGACAACTTGCGATCCTCTTGGAGCCATGTATTTTATTTTTTGCGTCAATGGACTCCATGCATGATGCATGTGGGGTCGCCTCTTATATGCACTTTCTTAGCAAGTTCCCATGTGATAGCTATACACAGAGCTTTGTCGAGTGCATGTCTCCAATCCCCAATTGTTTGACTCATCATTCCTCTCACAATTGCTCCCAACGATATTTTATTGAATAAAGGATTAAAGTCCATGAAATTCCTCATTCTACTCTCATGTAGTGTGGAGGAGATGAGAAGCCTTTCATGTCATATGGAGGGGATGAGAATCACATTAACGTCGTCTGAAAGAGATGACACTTATTTCATGTTGCGTGAAAAAGATCGAAATTCACCCGTGTCATCTTGGATGAGATAACCATCAATTTATGTCATCTTTCACGTCGGCTGGAATGGATGACATTCCATGAATGTTTAATGGAGAAAATGATAATCTTCCTGAGTTATCCAGAAGTGGTGACAATCCGTCCATGTCGTCTGGATTTGACAGCCATTTATCTTGTCGTAAGGAGAGTATGACAATCTTCACATGTAATGATAGGTTGATGATGATACTTCTACATAGTCTGGATGAGACTATCATTTTGCATGTCGTTTGGAAAAGATGGTCCCCAGATGGTGGATTTTCACTTTCCATATTCTTGAATGCTTCTAAGAAATTGGGTTGATAAGATAGTTGAAAAGAGTTGTAACCTCACGCCTTTGAGTGGCCGAAGAATGAATTATGTTCCAGATTCTATTGAAGATTAGTACTGGAGTTTTACATGGATCAGTTTTAATCTTCCATTGATTGTAACTGTTTTATAGAGTGGCTGATTATGCCACCACATGATCTGGTGTTTGTTCATTGCTTGAAGTCATGAGTGACTAAGCAGTGAGTGTTTGTAGGGTGGAAAGCCTTTGTCTGCAAATTATTGCTAGGGCCCCACGGTGGGCGCCAAATTGTGGACTCCGGAATTCGCCAAGGGTCCTCAATCAGAATTTGTAAGTTGGGCACTAGCAATCCTGCAAAAAACAAAGTAGAGTGGACGAGAGTAGGCTACCACCGGTGTGGTGGTTACCGGGTATACTCCGACGCCCAAGTCAGTGGCACGAAATAAATTTGTAAAGTGGGAAAGCAAGGTTAAATATTACCTCTACTTCCTTTGTTTGGCCGTGAGGGCCGTGTAATATATGAGGGGATTAAGGATTGAGAGCATGAAGTATTAGGGTGAGAGAAATGAGACTTGAATGAATTCTTCCCATATTCTTTTCATATTTATAGATAAAACATGATCTGATGTTGGTGTATTTGGTAATGGTTTTGGAGTAAGTGAGGATTAGTGCTAGAATTAGGTTAAGTGGAGTGGTAGGGATTAGTGCTAGAGTTAGGTGGAGTGGTCATGCTTTTTATTAGTTTATGATTTAATTGTAATCAAATAATACATAATTCTTTGGGCTTTGGTCCTTATTTTCGGGCCTAACATGCTGATGGGCTTAAGGTGAAAGACAGTTTTACCCTTGGACCAAATTTGGCCCATACACTGGTTAACACTTTCTTGGTAAACTGAATCAACTCATGATTATTACCAATTATCAGCATATCGTCTACATAGAGACATACAATGACATATCATTCTTGAGTTGATTTGGTGTATATACACTTATCACACTCATCAGTTTTAAACCCACTTGACAACATCTCTTTGTCAATGTTCTCATGTCATTGTCTAGGTGCTTGTTTTAATCCGTACAAGGATTTTACAAGTTTGCACACCTTCTGTTCTTATCCAGGAACATTAAACCCTTCTGGTTGTTCCATGTAAGTCTCTTCAGCCAATTCACCATTCAAGAATGACGTCTTTACATCATTTTGATGTATTCAAGACCAACTATAGCTGCTATGGCTATAAGCATTCTACTGATGTGATACGAATCACTGGTGGATATGTGTCAAAGTAAACAATGCCTTCTTTTTGTCTATAACCATTTATGACAAACCTTGCATTGTAATTCTCTATTGATCCATCCATTTTCATTTTTCCATTTGTAGCCCAGTGGCTTACAACCTGGAGGAAGATCAACCAACTCTCAAGTATGGTTCTGTAGGATTGAATCAATCTCACTGATAATTTCCTCTTTCCACAGAGGTGCCTCCAAAGAAGACATTACTTCTTTATAGCTTCGAGGCTCATTTTCTAACAAATATGTCAGAAAATCGGATCTGACTCTTGGTCAACCTGATCACTGTCCTTGACAGTATCAACAGCTCTTTTTGAGAGACTCTCTTCTTTGTCTTTACTAACAAGGAAATGTCTCTTCAAAAATATTGCATTCATTGACTCAATCATCACATTTGGATTGATGTCAGGAATCTCATACTTGTGTGCCAAGAATCGATATGCATTGCTGTTGCAAGTATATCTGATGAATATACAGTTAACAGTTTTGGGTCCTATTCCACCTTCTTAGGTTTAGGAACCATCACCTTGGCAATGGCAAGACACCCCCACATTTTCAGATATTTGTAGGAAGGTACATAACTTTTCCACAACTCATATGGTGTCTTGTCTAATCTCATGTGAGGAAGCTTGTTCAGAACGTAGTTCGCGGAAAGCATGGCTTCCCCCCCACAAGTTCTGAGGTAAGCCAGAACTAGTCAACATGACATTCATCAATTCCTTCAACGTTCGGTTTTTGCACTCAACAATCTCATTGAGGAGAATAATGAGCAGTGGTTTCGTGAATAATTCCGTGCACAGAACAATATTTACCGCATGATGAAACATATTCACCACCACTATCACTTCTGATTCTTTTGATTTACTTGCCAAGTTGATGTGCAACTTCGTTCTCAGTGTATAAAGCTCTCAATAGCTTCAGCTTTGCTCCTCAGCAAATACACTTAACAGACTCTTGTGCTTTCATCGATAAAAGTGACAAAGTACTTTTTACCGCCTCTTATTTGCACAATATTCATGTCACACACGTCAGTGTGTACAAGTTCCAAGGGTTCAGAACTTCGTTGTATGATGTTCTATGTATTTTTGCTTCAATACATGCCTCACACTCATGTTGGCTATCAATGCAAATTTAGGTATAAGATTCATGTTAATTAATGTACGCATTGTATCATAATTAACATGTCCTAACCTCTCATGCCATACATTTTGTGACTCAATAATATAAGCAGAAGTTTCAGCTTTATTAATAGCACAATTGACAGTCATTGAAAAAGCCCTCGGCGAGGTATCATTTTCCTACATAGATATCATTTTCAGTCAATACAATCTTGTCAGAAAAAAATACAAACCCGAGACCGAGTTCTTCCGAATATCTAGAACATGCAAACATTCTTATATGTAAGCTCCGTTCCGGATATCATTTTCAGAACTACTGTGCCTTGTCCAACCACTCTAGAGGTAGACGAGTTTCCCATTGTCAGATGATGCCATCGACCTTTCTGATACGAGGAAAACATCCTGCTATCAGCACAGATATGATGAGTAGCCCTAGTGTCTACCCATCATTCTCTCGGATTCCCAACCAAGTTGGCTTCAGTTACCACTGCTGAGAGATTCATTTCTGAAATCTCATCAGTTAACTGCTCATCTTCAGCGACATAGGCCTCGTTTTTCCTGCCATTGTCCTGAGATATCTTGTTTCTGCAGTCCTTTGTCATATGACCGCTCTTTTCAGAGTTGTAGCACTTCCCATTGAACTTCTTGTTCGCTTGGGAAGAATCAGCTTCACTGTTCTTTCTTTTATTGCTACCCTTTACATCATCAAAGATGTTGGCCTTAGACTCCATAGTCTTGTAGCTGGCCTTCTCGGACATCATGTTGTCCTGTTCGATTCTCAATCGAACTCCAAGGTCTTCAAGGCTCATATGCTTCTTTCTGTGTTGCAGATAGCTCCTGAAGTCCTTCCATGATGGAGGCAACTTTTCAATTATGGTGGCAACTTGAAACGTCTCACAGAGTTTCATTCCTTCATCCAGTATTTCATGAATGATCTATTGTTGTTCACCCAACTGAGACATCACCGTCCTTGAAACTACTATCTTGTAGTCCAGGAACCTACCCACGATAAATTTCTTTTGTCCGACATCTTCAGTTTTGTACTTCTTCTCGAGAGATTCCCAGAGAACCTTCGCAGAAGTCATGCCTTGGTACACATTATACAGGGTATTTTCAAGACCACCCAAAAGGTAGTTCTTGCATAAGAAGTCTCCAGACATCTAAGTCTGTTCTCGCTCTTCCTTGGCCAATTCAGATCCACCCTCAACAGAACCCGTGGATCTTTGAGGAATTTAGCCAACTGGAGAGTTGTCAGGTAGAACAGCATTTTGCTCTGCCACTGTTTGAAATTTGCCCCACCAAATTTCTCCGGCTTTTCTCCGTGAGAGATCGGTACCGTGATATTTCCGCTAGCCATTTGTAACTGGAAATCAACAGGGTTCAATCAGTCTACGAAAGACAAATTGCACAACGATCAACGAATGATCTAGTTCAAAGTGATGTACTAGGTAGTCACTTGTTGTTCTAATGGACGAAAGTTCCAATAAACACAGGTCCTTGAATTTCAACTAAAGATACTTAAGGAAAATTGAATGAACAATATTCTTCAAACACTTTTTCCAATAGAATCTTTTAGCAATTCAAAACCCATATTTACGCTCTTCCAATAGCACAATTAATACGATAAGTGTAGATATATATGTCAATCAAGATTGGATGGAATTACTTGTGCAAAATTACACTTTAAATTCTCAACCAATTATGCAACAACCAATTAATTTCAACTTTATCACTATGTGTATGCTTACGATAATTGAACAACCTAATAAAACTTAAATCTAAACTACCAAGATTTATGTGTTACAGTATATGATTTGAAAAGTTAATATTAGTTTAAGTTTGCAATTTATGATACTTCCAGGACAAAATCGTTAGTGTCACGTTCGTATCTACGTTCGAACGAGACTGTCCAGTGTGTGTGCGTTCGTGTTGCGTTTGATAACGCGTTCGAACGATGTGTTTCCAGAGAGTTCACGTTCGAGTAGCGTTTGATAACGCATTCGAACAGAATGATTCCAGAGAGTTCACGTTCGTATAGCGTTCGTGAACGCGTTCGAACGTAATGATTCCATAGAGTTTGCGTTCGAGTTGCGTTTAGGACGCGTTCGAACGTTATAAGACAGAAGGCTTGCGTTCGAGTTGCGTTTAAAGACACGTTCAAACGTTCTTACGAATTTTCAAATTTATGCATTCGCGTGCGTCGGGCGTTCGAACGCCCTACGGAGTTTTCATGCACAGTCCGAATTTTCCAGAAAATATTCAAACCCTAACATGCAAATTACTATCTAATAACACTATATCTTTAAGTTCTTAAGATTGTTGTAATATTAGTGTCATTAAACAACAATAAACATGCAAATCAAACAGATCAAACTACCAAAAGTAGATTTAGATGCAAAACCCTAAAACCAGAAAACTTGAATACAAACCTGGAAATTGAGATTACAGAAACAATCCAAGTCGAGAAGATCTCTGTCCTTAAGAACTTATTGGCGCCGTCACAGGTGCTTTACTGATTCGTTTTGCCAACGTTCTCCCAGGATTACTTGGATTATACTTGTTCAAGGAGCACTCCTTAACAAGTGTTTGAACTAGGATACCAAATGGTGGATCTCTCTCTCAAAACAAAGAAAACAACAATGCCTTTTTTTTTTAAGTTCTTGGATATTAGTTGTATATCTTATGTATATGTCATTTAGAATAAAAGCCTTCTTTTATAAGGGATGGAGGGGTGCCAATAGGGCACCCCTTGGGGTGGGTTGCAACCCTCCAAGGATTGCAACCTCTCATACACCTCTTGGGAATTCCAATGATATACATATACATATACATATAATATTTAATGAATTTGAGGAATTTACAACAAAATCCAACTTCCCCCCTTGGCCGAAATTGACACTTAATATAGGGATATGATTTGTTTGTTTGAGAAACAAAATCAAATCCAAATTCCCCCCCTTGCCGAATTTTACATGTTCTATAAGGAGTATGATTTGTTTATTTTGGAAGCAAAATAAAATAAGGATTCCTAATTTCCCCTTGGCCGAATTTGAAGAGCAATGAGAGACTAGTGATTGATTTCTTTAATGAAACAAATTAACCATAAATATAAAAGGAAAATTATGATTTAATTTTTCAGATCTAAGTCATTAGAAAACCCTAACCTCCATCTCTTCTTCAAGCTCTCAAAAGTTGAGAAAGTGAATTGAAGAATCTGAAATTATTTCGGTGTGTGATCTTAATTTCTAAACCGTTTAGAGATTAATTTGTGAGTGTAGCCCACACTACCCTCCGTTGGTAACGAGACATACCTCGGACGATCGAATGGTGGATCCGAACATCTTTTACATGGTTCACGGCAAAGTCTGAATGAAGCAAAATCAATTCATGCGCATAACAAATCCATATAGTCACTAATTTATTAATGATCAAAAGTCACGCATATGGTGGGCATGATGATAAATTAATAACTGTCATTCATGCCTATGCGTTTAAAATATTGAATTGAAACTTTGTGGGGCATATGACTTAACGTGATAAGTAGTAGCAAGTATATGGCCAATTAATTGGTTATATAACGTGAATTTTTATTTGTGTGCATCCAATGTTGCGTTCATGTTAGTGGCTTCATATTGAGTCAAATTATCATGCGCAAATCATCATCAAAACAAAAGAGCTGGACGTGTATGGCGCACATGATGATGGAAGGCGCACAGCCACAAGACTGTTCATGCGCACATGAAGACATATCACAGTGCAGTTTTTGCAAATTGTTCGGGGACTGTTTCAGGGGTTTTCCGGGGCCGAAATATTGTCCAAAACAGAAGCAAAACATCAGTGAACTCAGTGGTGTGGTTCGGCCAAAGCGAAGGGAGAGCAGAAAAAATTTTCAAGTTCGGTCCGTGAGCCTCACCGCTTCCGCTGCGCGAGGGAAGGCGTTCCCTACACCTATATGGTCGGTTGGATTTAATTGAGACAAATGAAATTACCGCATTTATGGTCTGGTTAATTAATCGGTAAACATTGAGAATAAGAGAGATTTCTAATTTTGAAATATTAAAAGTGGATCCTCTAATCCAACATTTTCTTTATCGTTTTATTTACGTTTTTAATTTCCAGCATTTACTTTATTTTATTTTCAGCATTTACTTTATGTCTTTTATTTTATTTAAGCTTTTATTAGCCTTAGATATGTGTCGTAACTAAGTCCATTATTTGGGGTTGTGTTGAATTCCAATATCATTGGGTTATAAGAGGTTATTTATAGTTTGGGTAATATAAATTTTTATTTATTAAGTCTTAAGCTTAATGCGTCTTGTTAACTGGCCACTAATAAGATTGATATGGTAAACTTAAAATAAACTTGACAAATGAATTTTAGGTTTCAGCCTTAGATTTAATGGCTCACAGTCTTCATTGAGGATATATAACACTTTAATAGATTTCCTTACAGGATAGACATATACCTGTCGGGCGGGGGTAGCCACAATTGAAACTTAATTTTAATGAATCCAGGTAATTTGATTGACATAGACATATGGTTTAATTGGGTTACATTGGGTATGTGCAGCTGACCATCGACAGAGGCTTTTGCATAATTTCGTGCTCCAGGTTAATAAACCAATATATCACACAAACATGAAATAACCACTTCATCTTTTAAAAGATATTGGAAGAATTCACAACCCTGTATAGTCTTATAAATTTGAATTTTCCTCAACTTCCTTTTACGCTATTTTATTTACTTGTTTTAAGTTTTAAGTCAATACCCAATCAATCAATCAATCAATCCATTAGATACTCGTAAAAATTTGACTTCATAAATTAATAGCCTAGGTATTAAGTCCTCGTGGGATCGATACTTTTTATACTACTTGAACGATACGTGCGCTTGCATTATACGCGTGTGATTACACCGGTCATAAGGGTATGAGCCCAGACCCATAGGGTAAAGGTGTCGTGCCCGTGAAGGGACCAGAATTGGTCTACACTAGCTACTCGACCCGAGGTGGTACCTAGAAAAGATCATGACTCGAGTTGGAAAGATGTATAGAAGATCAAAGCAGAGTGAAGGCCTCAGAGACGACCCGCCCTGGTAGCAAAGCAGGGCAGACTGAGAGTTGTTCCAGTTGCCAGACCCAGTTGGTCGGGTCGTTAGTGGTGTGATCAAATTCAAGTGACGTAAGCCATACATTGGCACTTGCGCCTCCTAAAAGGTCTGATGTGAAAGGAATAGGTCACCATCTTATCTTCTGGAGCATACTACCGCATGGGAGTAGACAGGTTACAGGCTGGAAGATGGGCTGAAACGTGTAGCAGTGGCCAAAAGTTGCATGGTTTAATGAGATATCAGGTGATAGAGCTACTATTTGCAGGGTGGTTGGGGAAGAGAGCCTGTGCGGCGAAGGCAGGTTCATGTGGTTAATGTCATGAGGATAGTGTAACAATTGCCCTAGTATATAAAGGGATCAAGAATTTATTGTAAATGGTTAGCTAATTTTATTGCACAACTTGTACAAGAGAAAGAAAAGACAAGTGTAAGAGAGAGCCAGTAAGAGGTCGGTCAGACGTGTAGGTAAGAGTTATTACAGGTCAAACCCGACCAAGTAATAAAAATGTTTTTTTCCTTTGTGTCTGTGGATGTAGGTTGGATCTACTTCGCTGAACCATGTTAAACCCTATGTTTTGTCGGTGTGTTTTCTCATTTTTTTTGCTAAGTTTGTATTTGGTCACAAAACCAAACAAGTTCACAGTTGGGGGAAGATTGTTCAAAGAATAAGTTTACCAATTTTTCCCTCGAACTAAAATCAACTGTCAATAGAATGCATTGTTATTATGATTTTTTCTTTTGGGTTGAAGGGTTTCATATTGTTGAAGTTCTTTATTGACTAAAATTTGTTTTTTTGGATACACTTTTAAGAACAGGAGGCATTGTTATTATTACTAGATGTCAGTCCTTCCATGTACCATGTTTTTTTTTTTTTTTTTGAAATTATTGGAAACCCACTATTACCCCTTGGGACGTATACCATGTTCTTCCAGGCTAGTACAAATGAAGATAAATCTTTGGTGTTCTGAATTCATTATTTTTAAGAACTGCTCTAACTCTTGTCAATTCATGTATATGCAGCTGATTTTTCAAAAAAACAAATGATCAAGTTGGATTTGTTATATTTGGAAATAAAGGTACCCTGAGCCTTTTAACTGACAATTGTGCACCATAATTTATTCATGAAGCTATTGCTTATTTATCTTTTCTTGGATTCCCCAGTAACTAAAAATGATCTGATACTGGAAGTGGGTGGATATAGGCATGTTATGGCTATGCAAGATATCAAAGTTGTTATGGACAACTTGTCGACCTTCTAAAACATCTCCCTCGAGGAACCTGTCTTTTTATAGGGTTCATGTTTTTGATCCCAAGGTTCCTTGGCCTCAAGAGTAGACTTAGCTGGGAGAAATTTATTGGCCCCTGGAAAATGTACTTCTGTTCCTGGCAATATTTTAAGATAAATGCTTACCTCTTTTATTCTCTTTAGTGCAAATATTCGGCTATCTACACATATTCATAAATATGATGTAAACAAATTAGATCCTCGTGCTCAAATAACTCATAGGGCAATTCTTGTGGAATATATTTTCTTCTTTTATTTTATTTTATTTTTAACATTGGTGAAGTTACTGTTGAGGAATGGTGTTGCCTAATCATATGCTGCTTATTCTCACACGTGTAGTGCCTTAACTTTAGAAGTTCTTGATGCAACTCTTGTTGGTATGGATATGCTGATAAAGAAATATGGAGAAACATTTAAAGGAAAGACATGTCTTTGTCTTCTAACAGATGCACTATGTCCAATTAAAAGATCCAAACATAGGAACCAAAGAAGATCAAGTCAGCACCATTGCCAGTGGAATGGTTGTTTACGGCTTGAGAATGGAAAATACTGTTGTGCAAGCAAATTTACGTAAGGCATTGAATATAGTAGTAAAAAACTGAGAATGATCATCTATTGAATCTATGTTCAAAGAAATCAAGCATTACGAGTTGCACTCGAAACTCGAAATATATCTCTAGTCACAATATTCAGAGGTGATCTTGACTTGACTCTGCCAAAAACTTAAGATTAAGATGAGGTGACAAAAATGATACACTCACACGCACTTTTACTTAAAGTTTTATAAATTCTCACCGTAGCTACATACAGTAAATCACTGTAACTATAATGAGAGAGATAGTAAAATTTTAACTAAAAGTGTGCCTCAGTGTATCATTACTCGGTGGACTTTTCTTAAGCTGCATTTGAAAAATCCAAACACGAAGTCAAGGTGGATTACGAATACAAAAGTGTTGAAGATCCTAGTAAAGTTGTATCCCCTGAACAAAGAATTAAATGTTATTGCTATGGACCTCAAGTAGTTCCTATATCTTCTCTGCTGAATGGGAAGCTGTCAAGTTCAAACCTGAAAAGAGTGTGAAGCTTCTCGGATTTTCTGATGCTTCAAACATGTTGTGGTAAAAACATTTTCTTTAACTTGAAATGGGCTTGTTTGCTTTTGTGTTATTAAATATTTTCTTTCCCTCTGATATTTTTCTTTTTTCTAACTTCTTCATTAATAAAAAACAGTATTACATGAAAGATGTCAACCTTTTTATTGCTGAACCGGGTAATTCAAGGGCAATGCTTGCAGTTTCTGCTTTTCAAGAGCGACGAAGGAAATGAATAAGGTTGCAATTGTGCGCTGTGCGTCGAGACGGAGACAGCAGAGTGTTGTTGTTGGGGTCTTGACTCTTGACTCCCCATGTCTCTGAAAACAAAAATGATATACTTACACACACTTATCCCTAAAATTTTCTCAACTCTCTCACTGTAGTTACAGTGATTTACTGTAGCTCACTGTAGCTACAGTTAGAGAGTTGGAAAAACTTTAGAGATAAGTGTGTGTAAGTATACCATTGCTACTCTGAAAAAGATCACACTGTATGTCTCAATATGCAGTTTCACTCCGCCCTTTGGAATTTTTGTTTGTACATTATTGCTAGTGTCCTCAGTTGAAATTTCCATGTTTTCTGATTTTTCTTGGCAGCCTGATTCATTCTACTTCAATGGACTCCCAGTTTATGAGGATGTTCGAGAATTTCAATTCCCCTCTTTCAGAAAATTTCCTGTGTCATGGCAGCCAAATGAGCAACAGCAGTAGGCAGCAGATAACCTGGTTAAAATGCTTGACCTTGCACCATATCGCAAAGGGGAAACTTTGCAGCCTGAATTTACTTCAAATCCTGTCCTGGAGGTACTTAATAGATGTGATTATTTTGTTCTTTGGATTTCTGAACCTATATTATAAATCCTTGAAGAAGTTCCAGTCTGTTTTAAATTTGAAATCGTGTTATTTGTTTGACTGCCCCTGGATATTTATGTGCTATTATGAAATATGGAGAGTAAAATAAGTATGAAGTTATTTCCAGTGTTCTAAAAAATGACGGCCGCCTAGGCACTAGGTAATGTCTGTCCGTTCTGATTTACCAGAAAACTATGGATTAGGTGGAGCTTCTCGAAGAAATGCAGATCTACAACAAATGGTAGCTTTGATCGGCATGTGGGTGGCGGCGTTGGAACGGCCGACCGTTTCCAAACTTGATGGACCGACATGTGGGGTGGATGGCCATAGGAGATGGTGGCGCGTGGGCCACATGCACTGGTGGCCGCGTCGCAGAATATCCAAATTCCCATTTCTCAACCTAATTGAACCCAAATCTCCAAATCTTAAACCTACAGTAAAACTTTGGTAAATGAATGTTCGATAAATGAATAATCTCGATTAATGAATAAATTCTTCCGATCTCGATTTGGGCCAATGTACTAAATGAATAATTTCGCTAAATGCATCAGATAATAATTTTTTCAAAAATCCCTAAATGCCCAACAAAAATATAAATGAATAATTAATTTCCAAATCCTAAACCTAATTGACTTCGATTTGTCAAATCCTAAACCTAATCATATCATATGTGTTGAAGTAACAATGCAATGTTGGTTGCAGCTGAAGAAATTAACTAAGCGATTCCTACAGGTGAAACCATGTGGCTCTGATGAGGCAAGTGGTGGTGGCGGTGAATCTGATGTTCGCGCGGTCAATACCATTGAAAGCAAACCTGTAGTTATGATGGAGACAATTGGAGATTCGACCACTATCCAATATTTTGAGGCAATGATGTCTAGAAGAGATAGCCCTGATTGGGTTACTAAAACAATTGAGGATATGAAAAATAAAATATTTGGCCTACTGGAAAATTCATACGAAGGGGATAATCAGAGCTCTTTTAACTGTTCATTATAAGGAGAACATCTACAATACAACGGAGGTATCATGTCATCCGTGCGAAAATCTAATAATCCATTATCACGTGTGCTAAAATATTAAAAACAACTAAAAAAATAGATATTAAATCATACATGTCATTTATTAATTTGTTAAGCAAATATACCTCTCATTCGCTCTCTCTATTCTTTGGTTTCTTTTTGCCGTATGGATTATTTTTCCTATCATGATATTTCATTTGTGATCACTTACACACGCTCGCGCTCGAGCACAGGTACTTGTTTCTTTCTCACTTTCAACTTCTAAATGTATTTTCCATATTATGCCTACTGCTGTTTAGTGGCAATCAAAGTTTCATCCACAGTGTATGTGAACTTAATTTAGAACACATGGTTGAAACTAAAGGGAATGATTCGGCAGTTAAACAAGCTATTCAATTATGAGATTGTCTTTTTGGCTAGAAATCCTTTAACTCCTATTCTAGTTTAATTTATTCATCTGTTGTCCCACGAGTTAAAAAGTAGTAGTTTTACTATCTATTGATAGCTACCAGCAATAGTTTCAGAAGATTATTACCCGTACAGGAATCAAAGCAGTTAAATAATTTCCTGCGCAACTTTGCAAAATCTGCCGCGAAAGAAATTTAAGCGGTTTCTTTTATTTTCCTGCGAAGCTTTCCCTTCAGGAAGTGAATATGAAGAGCTTGGGGAGCAACATTTTCATTCTCAAATTTTCCTCCGATGCAGATAGAAGAAAGATTCTTACAATAGGCCCCCTTGGCATTTTGACAAAGCGTTGGTAGTGCTGTTTGAACTTGTAGGCATTAGAGAAATTTCGAAGCAGTGTTTCAAGTACTATTCTTACTGGATACAAGTCCACAGTGCACCGGTGATCTGTATGAGTAATGAAGTGGCTAGAATCATCGGATTTAAGGTGGGGGAAGTATTAGAGGTGGATCAAAATGGGACCAGTGAATATATGGGAAAATATCTCAGAATTCGAATTCTGTTGGATATCACGAAGTCTTTGAAGAAGGGAGTGAGAATATGATAAAGATTATGATTGATTGTAATGAGTAATTAGCTAGTCAGCAAATTGTATAGAGATAAGAATCTTCCAAGTGTTAGCATACTCATTATTCTTTCCTTCTTGCAATAGGAATATGACAACTGTATAGTTTGTTATGACGGCTGTATAGTTTGTTACATAGGATACTCTATATATGTGAGCCCTTGTAACCTCATTGAAGATCAATATAACAAATATACAATTACCTAGACCTCTGATTTCTCTCTTCTCTCTCATCTCTGCCTCTACTGTCGTCCTTTCCACTTTCTTTCTTGGTATCAGAGCTTATCCATGGCTGACAACTTCTCCTCTAGCTCTACCACAAATCCACAAACAGCCAACCCTCAGCCACAAAATACTCTCCCACAGATATTTCCTCAAGTATCTGCTCAGCAATCTTTTCCTACCCTAAACCAACCCCTCTCCGTGAAATTGGACCATACTAATTATCTCATCTGGAAGAATCAACTACTAAATGTAGTCATCGCTCACGATCTTGAAGATTTCTTAGATGGGTCACGTCCTTGTCCTCTACGTTACTCCGATCCACAGCAGCAACAACGCAATCCAGAGTTCACCACCTGGCAACGGATGAATCGCCTGGTCATGAGTTGGATCTACTCATCCCTGTCAGAGACAATGATGACTCAGATTGTGAAATACAATACAGCAGCTGAAATTTGGGCTGCCCTTCATCATATCTTTGTTGCATCGTCTCTGTCCCGCATTACTGAGCTTAGGACTAAGCTTCAACTCAGCAAGAAAGATGGACTTACAGCAATGAAGTATATTCAGAAGTTCACCTCATTGTGTAACAATTTGGCTGCTGTTGGTGAACCCGTTTCACGCAAGGACTACTTGATCTACTTCTTCGGGGGCCTAGACAAAGAGTACAACTCTTTTGTAACGTCCATAGCCAATAGGCCAGATCAGCCAAGCGTTGAGGAGATACACAACCTATTCCTAAGTTATGAGTTCTGTCTTGAGCAGTAGAACGCCGATGCCCAGATCGCTAATCCGCAAGCGAACCTCTCTCACGTCTCAGCAGCTCCGCAAGCCAATGTTGCCCATGCGTACCAACAGAGGAAGAAGACCAGAGGTGCTCCCTTCAATCCAAACGTGAATCACAATCAGCACCATTTTTCCAATTTCTCACGGTCAGGCCCTAACTCTAACCATGCTGGTGTTCTTGGAAAACATCCTCTCCAATCTGGACGTTTTCAAAGCTTCCAATGCTCTCGACCAACCTGCCAGATTTGTGGAAAACAAGGCCACACTGCCTTGGTTTGCTACCACCGCACCAATATGAACTATCAGATAGCCCCCAAGACGTTTAACGTTATGGGCCCTCCTCAGACTCCTTACAACTATCAATCTTTCCAATCAACTAGTTCTGTCAACCCGGCTCAACACTCAGCGTGGTATATGGACTCAGGGGCCACTCATCATTTCACCCCAGATGCAGGAATGCTCGAATCAGCCACTCCTTACTATGGGACTGACCAGGTTACCGTTGGTGATGGTAAGAAACTATACATTTCACATGTTGGTCACACAACACTAGCTACACATCATACACCTCTTCATCTTAGCAATGTGCTGCACTCACCTACTATTTCTCACAACCTCATTAATGTTACTAGATTGTGCACAGATAATAGAGCTTTTGCAGAATTTTACCCAAATCATTTTCTTGTTAAGGATCAGGTAACAAAGAAAGTCCTACTTCATGGGTTCCTTGACCAAGGTCTCTACAAGGTCCAGCCACCGTCTAGTGCACTTTCCAGCCTTACCAGCCCTTCCAAATCAAACAAGAGCCTCGACTCTGTCACGACCAGCACCCTCAACTTAGTCCAGTCCACATATCCAACTCTATGGCATAGGCGTCTAGGCCATCCTCATTCTCATATAGTTGAACAAGTTATGAAATTATGTAATCCCCATATTTCAAAAGTAATGAAACATGCCTTTTGTAATTCTTGTCAATATGGAAAAAGTCATCGTTTGCCATTTCTTACATCACTTTCTCGTGCCTCTGTACCATTTGAACTAATCCACACTGATTTGTGGGGACCTGCACCAGTAAAATCTTTGACTGGAGTTAAATATTTCATTCTATTCATAGATGACAACACTCGGTTCACATGGCTTTACTTATTAAAAACCAAAGATGAGGCATACACTACCTTTCTCAAATTCAAAACCATGGCTGACACTCAGTTCAATGCTAAGATTAAAAGAGTACAATCAGATTGGGGGGCGAGTTTAGGTCCCTACACACCTTCTTTGATACCTTATGCATACACCACTCTATATCTTTCCCATACACCTCACAACAGAATGGAAGAGTTGAGCGCAAAAATAGACATGTTGTAGAACTAGGTCTATCCATGTTAGCACAATCATCTCTACCCGTGTCATATTGGTGTTATGCCTTCCCTACTGCGTCTTACCTTATAAACCGTTTGCCCACTCTTGTACTAAAAAAAAGGTCTCCCTACCAAGTTCTATTCACTAGAAGTCCATCATATGACCATTTGCGTGTTTTTGGGTGTGTGTGTTTTCCATATTTAAGGCCTTACAATGACCATAAATTACAATATAGATCCCAGGAATTTGTGTTTGTAGGCTATAGCAACAATCACAAGGGTTATCTATGTCTTCACCATCCAACTGGTCGTTTGTATATATCTAGACATGTGGTTTTTAATGAAAATTCTTTTCTAGCCTCACTCACTCCATCTGCCTCTTTACCGGAATCCCATTCTTCACCAACCCACTTCCATCCAATCCTCCCTTCAATAGACTCCTTCCTCATTACTCCATCTGATCATAGTGCAGCACCGTCTTTCACAAGTCCTTCTAACCCTGATTCTTCAACACCTATCACAAATCCGCCAACCTCACCACAACCAAACCAGCCATCCACTCTTCATATCTCCCAAGGTGAAGCTAACTCGTGTGCCCAACATGTTAATGTTAGTGAACAACCCACTAATGTCCATCCTACGACCACACGGTCTAAAGCTGGAGTTTTTAAACCTAAAGTTCCATTAAGTTTGGTTGTAGGGGTATAGGTCTCCAACCTGCCAACAGAACCTTCAAGATACTCAGAAGCATGTTCTAATCCTGATTGGCAGTGTGCTATGGACGCTGAGTTCCAAGCATTGCATAAGAATAACACATGGCACCTAGTCCCAACTCCTCCTAATGGCAAAGTAATTGGCTGTAAGTGGGTATATAAGCTCAAGCTTTGCCCAGATGGTTCAATAGAGCGCTACAAGGCCCGTCTAGTTGCCAAAGGGTATCACCAAATAGCAGGGCTCGACTACTTTTAGAATTTTAGCCCGGTAGTAAAGCCCACAACAATTCGCATTATCTTATCTCTAGTTGTCTCACACAATTGGGAGGTCCGACAGTTGGATGTGCATAATGCTTTTCTACATGGAACACTACTGGAGGATGTATATATGGAACAACCCCAAGGTTTCATTGACAAAGCAACTCCACATCATGTCTGTAAGTTGGACAAGGCATTGTACGGGCTGAAACAATCACCACAGGCGTGGTACATGAAGTTGAGCACTGCATTACATCAACGCGGGTTTACCAGCTCCAAAACTGATACTTCAATGTTTATTTTTGCTAGAAATTCAGTTTTTCTTGTAGTCCTTGTATACGTTGATGACATTCTTGTTACAGGAAATGATACTACACTCATTACACATCTGATTCGAGCTCTAGACTCTGAGTTTGCCTTGAAAGATCTTGGGCCCCTTCATTATTTCCTCGGGATACAAGCTATTAGGGACAAAATGAGCCTTCATCTCAACCAAACTAAGTACATCACTGACTTGCTGCAGCGAGCTTCAATGGCAGATTCCAAACCAGTCTCTTCTCCCATGTCATCCACTGCATCACTATCTATCCATGATGGTAAACCACTTGAAGATGGCACACAATTCAGAAGTATAGTTGGGGTTCTTCAGTATTGTACCCTTACCAGGCCAGACATAGCATATGCTGTAAATCGAGTGTGTCAATTCATGCATTGTCCTACAGAAGTTCATTTGCTTATTGTTAAGCGCATCCTCAGATATCTCAAAGGAACCTCACATCTTGGTCTAGTTTTCACTGCCTCCCCAGATACTTCTCTAGTTTGTTACACAGACGCTGACTGGGCCTCCAATCCAGATGATCGTAGAAGTACAAGCGGCTATTGTATTTTTCTTGGCAACAACTTAATCTCATAGTCATCCTCAAAGCAACATGTGGTTTCTCGATCTAGTGCTGAGTCCGAATACAGAGGTCTTGCTAATGGTGCTGCTGAACTTGTATGGATCCAGTCAGTTCTTGCTGAACTCTCAGTTCCTCTGTCCACTGTTCCAAGTCTACTATATGACAATCAAAGTGTTCTTAAACTCACAGCCAATCCAGTGTTTCATGCTCGCACAAAGCACATCGAAATAGATTATCACTTTGTACGGGAAAAGGTAGCACGCAAAGCCTTGACAGTGCACCATATTCCTTCTGAAGATCAGGTTGCTGATGGCATGACTAAGCCTCTTCCTACACAGCGCTTTCTCGCTCTTCGCTCCAAGCTCACGGTCCTTACATGGCCCATGAACTTGCGGGGGAATGATAAAGATTATGATTGATTGTAATGAGTAATTAGCTAGTCAGCAAATTGTATAGAGATAAGAATCTTCCAAGTGTTAGCAATAGGAATATGACAGCTGTATAGTTTGTTATGACAGCTGTATAGTTTGTTACATAGGATACTCTATATATGTGAGCCATTGTAACCTCATTGAAGATCAATATAACAAATATACAATTACCCAGACCTCTGACTTCTCTCTTCTTTCCCATCTCTGCCTCTACTGTCGTCCTTTCCATTTTCTTTCTGAATAGAACACCCAATATCAAACTCTAGCATTGTTCTTCTGATCTTCTATGAAAAAATGCCAGATTTATGTCTCAAATGTGGGTGTTGTGCATCTTTTTAGAGAATGTCCAGAGTACACTGCGATACCACTTCCAAAGCAAAATTATTACAAATTTACTTATGGTACTTGGATGCAAGTAGACATGGTCGGCGGTTCGGTTCGGTCGGCGGTTCGGTTCTGGTTTGGAACCGAACCGAACCGGCCTGTTTCCGGTTCCACACTTAAGTGGAATTAGAACCGGAACCTGAACCGAACCGGAACCGACCGGTTCGGTTCCGGTCCCAGTTCGGTTCGAACTTTTTTTTTTTAAATTTCAAAAATAAATTAAAATAAATTACCTTAATTTAATAAATAAATAAAATTAATAAATGAAGAGCTTGAACTTAAATTTTAAAAAATTTAAGTTGTCTATGTATCCTCCAGGGGTGAGAGGAATCAAAGCTCACGTAGTTCCATTACAATTTTAAGATATTTCCCTTTGTAAATTTACAATTTTGTAATTATCAATCATCATTATCAGTTGATCCTTCAGCTCCGGTTCCACTTGCACTTGTTGTTGCATATGCATTATCGAACAAGTCTTTGAAATCATCGGGGGCATCTTCTTGTTGTCTCAGATAAGCTCGAGTCTAATCATCCACACAAGCTGTTGCTTCTAAAGTGTTTGGATGTAATGAAGATCGTCTAGCTTCCAATATATTACCTCCCAAGCTGAAGGCTTGCTCAACCGCAACGGTGAAAATAGGTGCTGTCAATATCTCTTTAGCAATAATTGATAAAACATGATATATATTTTGATGTCGGTTCCACCATTCAAGGATTTTAAAATTTTTACTAACTAAACTTTCAGTAGGAAACTTGAAATTTGTAAATAAATAATTATCTAATTCGGGGTTATTAGTTGTCGTATCCCTAGCTTTTTTATTTCATTGCAGTAACCAACGATCCTCTGCGCTAAGTCTTGTTTGAATTACCTGTTCACTACTACTAGATTCACCAAATGTTCCTAAGTTATATCTTACAATATAATCATTAAATAACTCAATTAAATCATTTCTTAATCTCACTATTATTCTTGTAATATCAATTTCATTTAATATTCCTAAATAATCATAGTAAGCTTGTAAAGCACTATTCAAACCTTCTAATTTAAATGTAGGATAAAAAACAGCAGCAATAAGATAAAGTAAAGGAATTTCTCTAAAATAATTCAACCATTTTACCTTCATAGCAGTAATGACTTCGAACAAAATAAAATCATTAGGATCGTTACTTTCGACATGTTTATTCAGAGTACCAACAATATTCAAACTTTCAAGAAGAAATAAATATGTTGTAGGATAATAAACACCGCTAAAAATTAAAGTAGCATCATTAAAAACTTTTAAAATATCTAAAAAAATTTCACAAATATCCCATTGCCTAGGAAAAAATGTGATATTTTGAACATGTTGAGAAAAAAAACTACATAATGCATCTTTTTATTGTAATGCTTGACATAAAAGAAAATAAGTTGAATTCCAACATGTTGGAACATCTCTAGAAAATTTAATCGATTTAATACCATTTATTTTACAAAACTTGGCTCATTCTCTCCTAATTTGAGAATATGATCAAATACAATTAAGTGCCTTCTTAATAGGATCAATGAAATGTGAAAATAATTTCAGACCATCTTGAACACATAAGTTAAGGACATGACATGTGCAACGAATATGAAAAAACTGACCCCCTAAATTTGGTTGACATAATTCTTTTAAATCATTAATGGATGCAGTATTTGCAGATGCATTATCAAATCCGATTGTTAAAATTTTATCTACTAAATCATATTTATCAAAAATTACCTTCATCATTCTATATATATTTTGTACAGTATGTTGGTCATCAAAAACTCTAAATGGAATAAGTCGTTTTTGCATGGTAAATGATGCATCAATCCAATGACAAGTCACACCCATGTATGAGTGTGTTTGCCAATGGTCACTCCACATATCAGAACATATAGAGATACGATCGTTAATCTATTTAAATATTTCATTTAAAATAATTTTATCATCTTTGTATAATTTAAAAATATGACGTTTTGTTGTATTTCGAGTCATTCTAAATGCAGCAGGATTTAAAGCATTATGCAAGTAATTAGTAAAATGAAGTTTTTCACCAAAGCTTAAATAAATATGTGTCATACAAGTTAATTTCGCAAATTCTTCTCTATTTTTTGCATCATAATATTTAAATAAATCTACAGCACTCGTACCTCTACTAGATGATGCGTACCTGGCCATTTCAGTTTGCGTCATATCAATTCCAAGTTCAACCACATGATGTCTTTCCAGGTGCTTAATCATATTGCCATATCCACCAGAAAATTTGTAGGAAACCCCACAATGGTTGCAAACTGCTCTTGAAGTTTCATCGTCTTGGCGGTCTAAATGAAAATGAATTTTAAAAACATCTGAGGAATGAGCCTTAACTTCTTTTCTCCGTGATTGTGAACCGACACTATGGCCGCTCTCTTGGGTTGGCATATTTGACATTATGTTCTCAGATGAGCTTGCCATTTTTTGTTTAAGAAATAAGTAAGAAGAATAAGAAAATTGAGAATGACAATAACTAATTGAGAATGAGAATAAGAGAATTGTAGAAATTGAGAGAGTTGAGAAATTGGTGTGTTGAAATAATGAAAAATAAATCATATTTATAGAATTTTAGAATTTTTTTTATACCAAAAATGCCCCTAAATAAAACCGTTTTATTACCGTTATTAGAGATATATTATGAATTTACTATATATATATATATAGCCTTAACGGTTTTTTTTTTTTTTTTGCATTAGGGCAGGGAGCCAACAGGGAGCCGTTGGGGAAAGTATGGTTCCTGTTGGAACCATGGAACCGCGGTTCCAGCGGTTCGGATCTGTTCGAGTTGGGGTGGATCCCCAACTGAACCGGTGGGCCACGGTTCCTATTTCGGAACCGCAACCGGAACCGGAACCGTCCGGTTCCAACCGGTTCAGAACCGGAACCGTGGCTGGGTCTAGATGCAAGCAACAGTCATGGAAAATAAAGCAAGAGCAAGAAAATTGACACTCATAAAGTGGTTATTTGCTCATAAGTATGAGAATGTCGAAGTAATAAAATAATCTAGTAAATTCAGGGTCGATCCACATGAAATAGATTTAGTAAATAAAATAATAATTCAAGTAAAAATAAAAAGCTTGATTTGTTGAAGTGATTGGAAATTTTAAATTAGATTGCAACAATAAAATAAAATGATGGGGTTAGGGGATTCACTTTCAATATTTCAAATTTAGAAATTTTACTTTTTATAATATATATAAATTGTTATTATTTCCTCGTTAATGTATTTCATGAATTAATTATGCCAAAACATATGAAAGCAGCCATAAAAGGTGTCGGGGTTGGAGCTCAGAGCGCCAATTCCCTGTTGTATTTACTTGTAAATACTATTGTAAACGTTTTATTATGAATAAAATGAGCAGTTTCTATAATATAATATATCTTCTTATATGGTACAGACATAATAGACCTTAGGATGATTAGTCATGATACAGTTGCAAAAGCGTCGCAACTGACATTGAGTTGTATCATGACGTTGTCATTCTCAGACTGTTCCTGGTCAAGTTTAGCACTACTTGGTCAGTAAAGTAAACCTGTTGAGACTGGTACATATCGTATACTGGAATATATGGTTCCAATGGTTTCTCAATGAACCAAAAGTCTTGGAGACTCGTATAGACGTGTGGGTGTTTATAGCGGATAAACACTAAACGACTCACCAAAGATTCTTAATGGATGGTACACCAACGTCAATAAGAGTCTTATTGGGTTGAGTAGCATTTGTGATTCTTCGACTTGAGATACCATTGTGAGCACATGAGACATCTTCCACGCTTAGATGGCAGTCATGTCACCGATCTATTCAAATCAGACCTCTGCTTGTTCATTGGGTATGGACAGATCCTCAGGGTGTCCTGTGTGTGTCGAGATAGGGTCCGTAAGTTCTGTGTACAGAGCATAGGTAGTCCATATATGATTAGCAATCAGATAAAAACCATGGGCCTGTGGTACACTTTAGAAGTGAGTTCTAAGTGTTCTTTTAGAGATTGCTAATAGAGACGTCGACAGGATTGTCCCTATAGAGATTTGACGTTTACATCTATATCTCTGGGATATATCAGGATACCTGTGCGGATGAATTAAACATATGTCATGACCTTGACCTGTATGATTCAGCGAGTTTATCTGTGTTCGTCATAATTTACGGGTGGGTAAATTATGGACACGAAATTGGATTTCGTTACAAATTTGTCTGAATCTATAGAGTCTCACTAGTGAAATATGCTCGTATAGCACTAAGGAACTTTTATGAATAATACTGATTATTTATAAGTCGTTTAAAAGGTTAAACAAAAAATACATGCGAATGGACCTAATAGTCATTTCCTAATTATTGTGTATTTGTATTTAATGATAGATTTTATTGAATACACATTAATTTAATGTCAAATTGCGATATTTGACATATATCATAAATATATATGTATTTGGATATTTAAAGTAATTATAATACATATATTTAAAATATTTGTATTTAAATAATTAATTATAAATATCTTAAGTTTTGATATTTTTTGGAAATACCATGAGTTGCTTTATTTGACTTTTTGAAAATCATTAAATGGTTTAATGATCATATACACAAGTTGATTAAAGCTTTAATGAAACAAAATAAAAATATCTAGATATTTATTTATTTCTCCAAAAGTTCGGCCAAAGCTTAAAGTTAGAGTATAAATTGTCTTGTTTCATTTTCATTCATTTTAGGTTAAGCCCCCACATATTACAAAGTGAGTTTTGAAAGAATAAGTTTGGAGATCAAAAGAAAAGCTTTAAAAACTTGGATTTTTGTTAGTTTTCTTAAACTTTTTGATAATCATGTTGTCATTCTAGAGTTTCTAAGCCACTCATTAATGACCTAGAATTTTTCTTAAGTTGTTTCATGATGGTGAGACTTGTTTGGTGTGGTAAAGTCTGAATTAAGGTGTTGGATTTAATTGATTTGGTAAAATTTATCAATTTGAAGAAATTGTAAAATTATGGGTTCTTAACGTTTTCCAAATTTGAGGCTTTTCATATATGTGATGTATTATAGTATGTATATGATGCATATTAATTTTTGGGTTTATTGAATTTGATCTTGACATGTTTTGAACATAAAAATGACCAAATTGCAAAAACTGGAAAATTTAGGGCTATTTCGGCAATTAGCAAAATTTTGGGGTTTTTGTTGCAATCTGATTTTGATGTGTTGGACAGTTTGGAAATCATTTTAGAAATGATTTAGAATCATCCAAAATTGTATTTGACAATTTTAGGACTAAAATAATCAATTTACAAAGTATTTGGGTAATTCGATGATTACCAAGTCTCTTGAGTAATTTTTCAGAATATGATAATTGGATAATTAAATAAATAAGTTTATTTAATTGATCCAAGAAAAAATTTGAAATCGGAAAATTTTGATTTCCCCGTTTCTGCTGTGTTATTATTTTTTCGCCATAAAACCCCTACAAAATGATGTGATAATATTTGTCTATAACAAGTAGGGATGGCAACAAGACTCAGACCCGCCCCGGGTCCGCGTGGACCCGGACGACCCGAGTCTTTAAAACGAAGACCCAGGTGATTCCGGGTCCGAACCCGGGATCACTCGTCCGGACCCGGGTCTACCCGGGTCCGGAAAAAAAATAAATTAGATTTTAATAAAAAATATAAAATATTATGCGTATATATATATATATATATATAATAGAATTTAATAAAAAAAATTAAAAGAATTGAAATAAAACTAATAAAATTGACAAAATACAAATATAAATATAAAAAAATACAATTAAAAATTTAAAAAAAAATAAATAAAAAATAAATAAATAAAAAAGAATGCGGGTAATCGGGTCCAAACCGGGTCTACCCGGATCCGTACCGGGTAGACCCGGGTCCGGACCCGGGAATATTTACCCGGGTCCGAATTGGACCGGGGTTGTGAAACCTCTTCCGGATCCGGACCCGGGTCCGGATCCGGATTTTGCCATCCCTAATAAAAGTCCAGTTAGGTATTCAATTATGTCAAACAAATAAAACAATCATATAGGCGCTAACAAAGTTTTTCAATAATTAATTGAGATTTAAATGAAATATTCGTCGTTAGATTATAATTTATATATTATAATATAAATAAGATTTATCTATATTTTCCTATTAAAAATTTCACCATCTACCCCAACAATATGAAATTAGTTACTCATGATTTTAATAAAAACACTTATAATTTTATTACTGAAAAAAGAAATTATAAAAAAGCTTTAAAAAAATAAAACACACAAGAATTGAACCTCCACAAATTTTCAGAAAGTTATGATTCTCCTTTTAAAGGAGTTTGTCCTATGAGGAGGAAAGAATTTTTTTCAGAAATTACTCTTGTAAATCATCTCATGTTCTGATGGATCTCGACCTAAGATTCTGCAACCAAATTTTTATTTTATTCTTTAAAAAAATGGAGAAAACTTGAGTTGAATTATATTCATGCTGCAATTTTGGTAAGTGCAAATGTTACATACCTCTTCAAATTCCCGTAAGTGCTTATAAGGATTTTCCGATTCTAGACCATGGAATGTGGGTAAAAGTTGGATGATTCCTGGTTTAAAATTGAAACGTGATGCATCTAGGGGAAAAATAATGCAAGATGGTGATCTTGTCCTAGTGAGATTCATGAATTGTCTGAGTGTCCTATGATGATTAAGATCGTTATGCTGAGACTCGTTTTCTTCCTGATCAACTAGTTTTTGAACTCGGGCAGATGGATTTTCATTTTGGTTTTTTTGGCCATTTTGACTGACGATGAAAGTGATGAAGACTCTCTATTTAATCTATTGTTAGATGATGAGACCAATGTCTCATGCAACCTAAATGCAAACTATATACTAAAATTTAAATATGCAAATACAATACTTATAAAAAATATAAAAATAAAAATAAAAATAAATGACAAGGGTAAAGAAAAACAAAGGACGAAAATACAAATATAGTGATTAGATCTAAGAACATCATTTGATTATTGTCAATTCAAATTTCAATTGAATATCTCGTTCAACTGTCTCAATCTCTCGAATTAGGTTCTCACAAAAAATTATGAAAGAATCTCTAGATGGGGATGGTTCAAAAAATTATTTGGTAAAACGCAAGCTCCATTTTAACTGATTTTCCTGTCTTCTATAACCTTGAAGAATTAAGTACGAGATTTGTCTATATGTGGGATGTCTGGATTCAGGATTCATTTAGGATCAATTAGGACATCTTGGATCTACACAAATGTAAAGAAGAAAGAAAATTAGATGCATAAAATACAACAAAAAATAAAGGAAACACAAAAGAAAAAAATAAAATAAAAAGAAAGAAAAATTATTATTTTATCTTTAATTTTTTTCGTTTGACTTTAATAATTACATATAACATACTTTGGATTTTTTTCATCAATTTCGGTCTTGAAAACTTCATAACTATAAAATCTTATCAATAGTAAAGTTATAAATATTTGAGTATTCTTTCATCTAGAACTGGAATCGCTTCTATCCAATATCGAAGAAAAAAATTATGGCAAAAATACAAGGATTGAACAAAGTTGGAATTTTTGAAATTGTATACTGTTAGAACACTCTTTTTAAGTTTTTGGCCTCCAAAATCCAAATGTCACATCCATTTTTCTAGTTATGCATTCAAAGTATTATTTACCTAATAAAATATATAAAACATAAATTTAATTATTATTTCACTAATATGCTAAAGTAAAGAGGATTAATGAAATTATAAGTGTGAAATGATTAGTTTTTCTTTTATTAACTTTACATTTTTTAATATTAATCAATAGGCATGTCTAACATTCTGCCAATGGGAGAAAGATTGCACAAGAAGAAGGTAATTGATTCCCCGATATGCAAAAGATGTCGAGAGGGAGTAGATGATGTTTATCATGCTCTAATAGGCTGCAAGCAAACGAGAAAAACCTGGAAGTGTACAAGCTTTTCTGAGCTAGTTCAACATACTCAAATCGAAGTAATATGAGACGTCATTCGAAAAGTCATGGCTGCAACTACAAAGTTAAATTTGAACTAATGATAACCATTATGTGGGTTATATGGCATGTTAGAAATGAGTTTCAGTTCAGCCAACATACATCTAATCTAAGTGAAATACTGACGAAGTCAGAGGCCATGCACATTGCTTATCAAAGAGTAGATTACCAATGGACTAGCAATTCCGAAAACACTAGACAGTCAACCTTATTAGCTTGGAGACCTCATTCAAAAGATTTTTTCAAGTTGAATATTGTATGGGCCAAATTTGGTCCAAGGGTAAAACCGTCCTTTCACTTTGAACCCACATCAGGTGAGGCCCAAAAAGATAACCCAACCATAAAACTCTAAACCCTTTACAAAAATAAAAGGACAAACCCTTTAACCGTTTCTCTATTTTCCCCCAACAAAGAATATATCTCCACATGCAAAATATTATCCCCGCCGAAAGCAGAGACAATAAGCATGTTATGGGGACCCATTTCCCATGTGCAGACCAGAGAATTCATCTTTCTCCACCTATAAAATGAAGCATAATTCATGAAGTAAGGGGGCTTCTCAACTCTCTTCACTTCTCTCTTATTAGCTTATGCTCTCTGACACAAGCTCTCTGAGCCCCTCACTCCCTCAGACACATATCACCGCCCTCACGGCCACCCAGAGATGACAAGGTAACATCAAACTTTGCTTTCACATTTTACTCATTTACTGCTCATTTCATACTACTAACTTGAGCGTCGGAGTGCCCCCGGCACCCACCACACCGGTGGGTAGTCTACTCATGCTCACTCTACCTTTGTCTTGCAGGATCGCTAGTGCCCACAACCTACAAATTCTAATTGGGACCTAGGCTGAAATCCAGCGTCCATAATTTGGCGCCCACCGTGGGGCCCTAACGATAATTTGCAGACGAAGATCTCGCATTCATCAAACACTCACGATTCAGTCATTCATGGCTTCAAAATTCCAGATCACATGGCCGCATAATTAACCGCTCTACAAGAACAGTTACGATCATTGGAAGATGAAAATCTAACCATAAGGAGCTCCAATATTAATTCAGCAGACTTCTTCAACCTCCCAAAGATGTGAGGCTACGACCTTGCTATTCAATCCAATCTCTTGAAATCATTCAAGCGACAATTCTCCATCAGACGAACATTCACTGAATCACCAATGAAGCCAACACATTTCTTTAACCGACCTAGTGTCAGACTTTCAGTGAGAAATAACCTAGTTGACATGAGGCTATATAATAGATCCTCAGACCTAGATTAAATAGGAAGATTCTCATAGACCTCCATCAGATCTAATTGAGTGGAGACTTATTTGGGATCTTCACCAGGTCTAGTGGGCTGGAAACGATCTGAAAGAAATGAGTTGTGATAATTTAGAAGAGAGTCTACTTCAAAGACCGTGAACTCTCGCATTCCTCATATGATATATGAAGACACTAGTTCTTTTCAGACTACATGGAACAACAGTCATCAGATTCCAACAATCTCAGACGACAACGAAACATCTTTCAAATATGACATAATCTCAAAAGAGGCCCTGCCTTCGGCTCAGACGACATGACATAAGAATTGAGTCACTGACTTGATTTATGGTGAGAAGTCATCAATTCTCCAGACAAAAAATTCTAGGTGACATGCACAGAGCTAAGACAATCTCATTCGACAAGGTATTATTCTTGTTACAACATATCGCCACACTACCACTCAACAATAGCATACAATACTTATTATAAAAAATAACAAACATATCATATTATGCTATATACTCAAGCCACGTGAACAAGCATATATGCACCCAAGAGCCATATATAAAAGCCATGCACTAGCTTCCAAAAGGAAACCATTATCACAAAATCAGGCCTAAGCATAACCAACAGCCCACACTTTTTCTTTTTCCACGAACGCGCAACATGCTCAAACCAGGCCAAGAACTTTTTCAACCCAGCACGCTGAAGCCGAACGGAGTATTTGCCGAACCCAACACACAGCACAACAAACCCATCAACCCACACGTTCAACCAGACCTAATGCATAATCCAAGCCACAGAGCAAGAGCACCACACGCATGTGGAAAGCGACCATGCTACGAAGCCCAAATTTGTTAATCCATTAGCCACGTGCGCAATTTGAAGCAAGCTCTCTCCAATCACGCAAGGAGCAAACAACCGCCAACATACAATCCAATAAAATCCAAGGAACCACAATCAATCGGCCCATGTAAAACACATGTAAAACAAGGAACAATGATCATCAGCCTAATAGCAAAGCCCAACCGACCAAAACATAAAATTCTAAACTTGAGACTTATCAACTAAATAATGTCCCACATCGATTATTTTCCAAGAGAGCAACCAAAAGCTAACAACAAACTCAACCCACATCAACTGGTGCTAGGAGCGAACATGAGGCTAACATCAAAACACATCCCACATCGCCTGATTTAGACAAGCATCATCCAAGCCCAAAGCCAGCTGAAGAGCCCTCACTCCATGTGCAACCATCACTCGACAGGTGCAAATCTGCCACACGCAACTATCGAAAGAGAATAATCCCTACGCATAAACCAAGCACAAAAACACAAGGGACACATAAGAAGTAAGTCTGGCACACATAAGCTACTAGACACGACACTCAGGCATGTATTGTTTAATAAGTTACAAAAGAACAACTAAAAACATGTTCCAGGGAGAGAGAAATCTTCCCCCACGTACATAAATAATAAAAAAAACTGAAACAAGTGTGGAGCATGCATGAAAATTAGTTAAAGAAAGCCCCTACTCACTCGGCAATTTCAAAACTGCCACACGCCAGCTCACGCAAAAATCTGTCGAATCGAGTGTGAGGCCTTACAAGAAAGATAATGATCAATAATCTAAGAAGTCCAATCGACATAAGGAAGCTCACAAGCGACAAAAATTGAAATAAATTGAGGCCAACTGCCCCAAACTGAAAAAATTGAGTTAAATAAAGGCTTCACTACCCACAGAACAAATGAAGCCCCACGCCACATGCAAAGGATGAGTGACCCACTTGACAAAGCCCACATGCCATCATGAGCCCCCACATTGGACACCATGCATGAAATGAGCCCTTTCACACGCACAAGGGCCACGACACTCCCCTACACTGGGCGAGGCCAAAAACCCAAGCAGGCAATATGACCAATAAGCCCGTGAGCCTTGCGGCTGCTAGCATAGTGTGCGTGGACCAATCTCTCACGTGAAGGAGACGGAGAAATGCACTCACAACTGAATCTTACTCTTGTAACATGAAATCAAAGCTAAGCAACAAAATTGCATGCTACACCACGTCAATAATGGCTCAAGCTTTGCAAATTCAATTTATTGAACACACTTTTTAGCTCCCAGAGACATGGAAAGATTGTCATACGATGAGGTGAATGGCCATCAACTCCAGGCTACATGGAAAATTCCAATCTCTTCCAGACTACTTGGAATGATTATCAACTCCTCCAGACTAAATCAAAGGTTAGTCATCATCTTCATGCTACGTTGATTTAATATTGCCAACTCCAGACTACATATGGAATCTTCTATCATGCCTAGTAGAATGAAAAACTCTCTAGGATCTCCTTTAGGTCCAATCGACCAACCTTTATCAGGTTAGGTAGTATGGAAATTCTATGTGAATTTCATCAAAGTTCATTTTATTGTAGCATCATTAACCGTGTTCAGGTCTTGTATAATTAGTAATGACCTTGATAGGCATTCATCTCTTCCATACTACATATGAAGATAAACATCTCCACACTACGTATGGAGATTATCATCTATTCTAGACTATATGGATGGATTTCCATAAACTCAAGAAAGCATTGGAAAAGCCACATGAACCTTCATCAGGTTCATTCTACCGTAGTCTCCTGACCTTCATCGGGTCAGGTAGAATGAAAATTTTCTTGGACCTCTTTTAGGTCCAATCGACCAACCTTTATCAAGTTAGGTAGTGTGAAAATTCTTTTAGACCTTCTTCAAGTCTAGTAGAGTGGTGATTCTCATAGACATTCATTAGGTCCATTCGACAATAGTCTCATGGACATGTAGAGTGAAAATTCTTTTGGACTTTCATCAAGTCCATTCGACCGTAGTCTCATAAATCATCATCAAGAGAATGAGTGATGACCTTCATGGACCTTCATCAGGTCCATTTGATAGCCCATTCGACAGTAGTCTCATGGACCTTCTTCAGGTCTAGTAGAGTGGTGATTTTCATAGACATTCATTGAGTTTATTCGACCGTGTCTCATGGACCTTTGTCAGGTCCATTCGACAATAGTCTCATTGTCAGGTAGAATGAAGATTCAGTTGGACTTATATCAAGTTCATTCGACCATAGCTTCATGGACCTTCTTCAGGTTCATTGTACAATTTCATTCGACAGTAGTCTCATGGATAGGTATAGTGAAAATTCTTTTGGACCTCCATCGAGTTTATTCGACCATAGCTTCATGGATCTCTATTAGGTCCATTCGACCATAAACCCTCACTGACCTTTATTTGATCTTGTAGAGTGGGGATTGTAGTATGAGGAATGAGACCTTCTTTGACATTTCTCATGTCTGGTAGGGTGAGGAATGATGACTTCCTTGGACTTTCATCAAGTTCATTCCATTGTAGCATCATAGACATTTTTCAGGTCTAGTTTAATAAGTGATGACCTTGAAATACATTCATCAAGTCCATACGACAAGTTCATTCGACCGTAGTCTCCTGACCTTCATCAGGTCAGGTAAAGTGAAAATTGTCATGGACATTCATCAGGTCTTGAAGAGTGAGTGATGAATTCTTTGGACTTTCATCAAGTCCATTCGACAAGTCCATTCGACCGTAGTCTCATAAATCCTCATCAAGAGAATGAGTTATAACCTTGATAGATATTCATCAAGTCCATACGACATGTCCATTCGATAGTAGTCTTATGACCTTCATCTGGTCTAGAAAAATTTGAAGACTCCCATAGTCCTTGACCAGTAGTATGGAGATTTTCCTGGCTTTCATCTGGTTCAGTCGACTGGGGACATCCCTCATAGCTCATGTAGAGTCAAGTTCAACATATGACATTCATATGGTCTAGAAAAATTTGAAGACTCATTTGGTCCTTGACCAGTAGTATGGAGATTGTCCTGACCTTCATCTGGTTTAGTCGACTGGGGACATCCCTCATGGCTCATGTAGAGTCGAGTTCAACACATGACCTTCATCTGGTCTAGAAAAATTTGAAGACTCCTCTGGTCCATGACCAGTAGTATAGAGATTGTTATGACCTTCATCTGGTTCAGTCGACTGGGAACATTCCATATTTCTTATGTAGAGTCAAGTTCAAAATATGACCTTCATATGGTCTAGAAATATTTGAAGATTCTCATGGTCCTTGACAGGTAGTATGGAGATTTTCTTGACCTTCATCTGGTTCAACCAACTGAGGACATCCCTCATAGACTCATGTCGAGTCAAATGAAAACTTGGACTACTATCGGTCCATACGACACATCTAGTGTGAAATGTACCCTGAACTTTCATCTGATTCAACCAACTGGGGACATCTCCCATGACTCATGTCGAGTCAAATGAAGAAATTGATCCTACAATCCATACGAAACAAATATTGTGAGAAATAATTCCTGAACCTTCATCTGGTTCAGCCGACCCATGGACTCATGTCAAGTCAAATGAAGACATGGATTATTCAACGTCCAAACAATCAATGTCGTGTAAAATATGTATTAAACCTTCAGCAGGTTCAGTCGACTGGGGACATCCCCCATGTTTCATGTCAAGTCAAGTTCATAATAGGGACTACATTTCGACCAGACAACTTGAAAAAACTATGCATCCCTTCTGTCCTCACGAATAGAAGATATTAAACCCAGAAGATAAAAAGGAAAGTACCTAGAATTCTGAATTCTTGACAGGTACTCTTACAAATCATGTTTCATACGACATGTATAAAATACTCTCCAAATCAAGAACTTTTTGACTTATAGAGTATGTGACAAACTGTATGGGCCAATTTGGTCCAAGGGTAAAACCGTCATTTCACTTTGAACCCAACATAAGGTGAGGCCCAAAAAGATAACCCAGCCCATAAAACTCTAAACCCTTTACAAAAATAAAAGGACAAACCCTTTAACCGTTTCTCTCTTTTCCCTCAACAAAGAATATATCTCCACATGCAAAATATTCTCCCCGCCGAAAGCAGAGACAATAAGCATGTTATAGGGACCCATTTCCCATGTGCAGACCAGAGAATTCATCTTTCTCCACCTATAAAATGAAGCATAATTCATGAAGTATGAGGGCTTCTCAACTCTCTTCACTTCTCTCTTATCTGACACAAGCTCTCTGAGCCCCTCACTCCCTCAGACACATATCACCGCCCTCACAGCCACCCAGAGAGGACAAGGTAACATCAAACTTTGCTTTCACATTTTACTCATTTACTGCTTATTTCATACTACTGACTTGAGCGTCGGAGTGCCCCCGGCACCCACCACACCGGTGGGTAGTCTACTCCCGCTCACTCTACCTTTGTCTTGCAGGATCGCTAGTGCCTCCAACCTACAAATTCTGATTGTGGACCTAGGCCGAAATCCAGCGTCCACAAATATTGATTCAGCCAAAATATAGCTAAGAAGAAAGCTGGCATGGGGGCCATAGTCTGAAATTATGAGAGCGAGATAATGGCCACATGCATTCAAAATACAATGTTCAGTGGGGATGTTGAATATGCAATAGCAGAAGCTATGTACTTTGGCATCAAGTTGGCAAAAGAAGCTAGACTGATGTCGCTAATGGTGGAGTCCGACTCCAAAAATGTTGTCAATATGATTAATGGCTGAGAAAACAACTTGAAATAAATAGCTAGGTTGATTGTCGTGATTCAAGAACTTGCAACTGGGGAAGATCAATTTCAAATCAACCATGTGTTAAGAGTTTGTAATGAGAAATCTCATAAATTAACTAAATATGCTATTTGTAACCCGAGCTGTATAATATGGCTGGAGGAAATTCCAATTTCTATAAGTAAATTGCTTTAGCTATCCAATAAATATCTAGTTAAAAAAAAATTACAAATCAAACGTTTTGGAAGTTATTGGGCTGTGACCAAGTTTATAATATTGAGTTGAAATTTGAAAAGCTAAGCTGCCTATATTACTAAAATTATTTCGAGAGAACATTCTTTAATAATATTTTAGTGATATTCATGTTTTAAACAATTATATATTTTGAAAAAATATTAAAATATACCAATGTCATTAGAATATTATAAAAAATTATCCCATAGAATTATTGTATTACTTATTGCTATGGCCCCAAAAATACACTACTTATTTATTTATTTATTCATTCATTTATGAAACAAAAGAAATGATTTTTTTTAATAAAGCAAATCTATAATGGATTTGGACTGGGCGTTGAGACGTTTTGGAAGTTATTGTGCTGTGACCCACTTTATCGTTTTGGGTTGAAATCTGAAAAGATAAACTCCCAATATTACTTATTGCCGTGGCCCACGAATATTTTGATTATTTATTTATTCAATTAATGTGAAATAGACGAAATTGACCTCTCTCTTTTTTTCTTTTTTTTTTAATTAGACAAATTTATATTAGATTTGGATTCTGAGTTGAATTTTATAATGAACTTTTTATAAGTTAAGATTGATAGATAGTAAATAATAATAAAAATATAATTGAATTTTAATCATATATTATTATAAAAAACACGCTATTTAATTCATTACGATTCCGCTGGATCCAAAATTTTCTATAATAATTTGGGGCCCGCAAGTGAAAATGAGTTCTGCTTGCCCCTTTTTTAAAAAGAGAGCAGAAATTGGAATCCCAATTCAATACACAAAAAAGATTTTTCTGCACCTGTCTGGCCCTTGACATTTCATTTCTTTTTGTTGAAAATGGGACCAAGTTATTAAATTTTGAGATGTTTATAAATTGAATCACAAAAATTTGATTAAAATATATTACCAAATAGAAATGAAAACTTACAACAAAATAAAAATGATGGGACTGGACTGTTATCAATGTACATAAAAATATGGAAAGGCAAATTTTGGATCCTATATTTTGATTAAATGGTCAAGGAGTCCCTTTTATTTTAAAAAATAATCATACAGACCTATTTTAAGATACACAAAACCTTTTTTCAGATAGAAATTGGGAGTCTATATATTTCAAAAATATATTTTCACAAATGATCGTATAAAATAAAAGTATGTGTGTTTTTGAAATTAAGGAGTTTTCGTGACCATTTCCTCAAAAGATAGGAGGTTTATATGTCTCTTTCCATATAAACTATAACCTTATTTAGTTCAAAGTTTTGGTTTTTTTATTTAATTTTTTTTCCTTTTTTGTTAAAAAAGCTTATCTTTCTCTTTCGCTCTCTCATTTTTTTTTTCCACTTCAAATCAATAATCACCTATGTTTTCAAAATCGAACTGGATCGGATCAACCGATCAAATTGGGAACTGCCCATGAGTCTGGTCCAATTAATAAATAAAAATCGACGGTAAAGGGATTGATCAAAATCGATAAAATTGGTCAACCGGCCAGTTCAACTTTTTAATTTTTAAAACTAAAAAATTAAAATTTAATATTTTTTTATAATTTTTAATTAAATAAAACTATTTATTACGTATGCTCTATTTTTCGTTTTTTTTGGAACGGTTCAACCAATCAAATCACTGATCCATTGAACCATTTGGTTCACCATTTCAATTATCGGTCTGATTCTGAAAACACTCACAAAAAATATCACATCTTATGACTACTAATTTGGTTACTGAAAACGATTTAAAAAAAAAAAAAAAAAAATCAGTAGTAATGTGTATGGTGACACTTGAATCATACTCATACTTAATATTTAGTCCCACAACCATCACAGCAATCTATCTCCATTTACACCATCAATCTATGGAATGGTAAAAAAGTATTACTAATTTTCAATTTAAAAAAAAAAAAATCAAACTAATAACAGTTTAGTAAACAATCCCAGAAATTAAATTATTGAAACAATAATTCTGCAAGAATATCAAAAATCAAACAAAATGATGTCAATAACGGGAAATAAAAAGAGCGAGAGAGATAAATAAACAAGTCATTTATATATCAAAATAGTAGTATCATATTTAGCTATAGATTTTTTTTATCGATAAAATTCCGTCGTTAAATCATAGAACTAATTTATAGTGCCTTATTCAGTAATGAATATTAACGGATTTTCCGTCGGTAAATTGAGCTTTTCTTATAGTATAATAATATCAAGTTTTTTTAGAATTGTTGGAAATTCGTCAAATCATCTCTTCCGGACTTAAGCGGAACAGATAAAACTCTCATTTGTTCCAGACTCTTATAAGAAACATACTCATTGGATTCAAACCCATAACTTCAATGTCAGATCATGAACCTTACACCACCAAGCCACGTCCATTGAGGATAATAATATCAATCAATAAACAATAAAAGTAAATAATTTTTTCATAAATAAATAATATTTAGTGAATTCAAATTTTATTTGCCCAATAAATTATATTGAAACTAATTACTTTGTTCTTTAAAAATAAATAAATAAATATCATCTAAAGGTGTTTTAGTCCCCAAATATATTTAACTCTTTTTTATTACAATAAAAATCTACATATATATAATATGAAATCTATTAAAATATTGAATATAAATAATATTAGAATATATCTAGAATTCTATGTCTACTAGAGATGAAATATCTACTCTCATTCAAATATGGGGAGATCTACTCTCACTTTAGAGAGAACTTTCTACTCTCAAAATTAATAGATTTTAACTCTCTGCTATTACACTGATTATTAATGATTCATTAATTAATCAACAAAAAATATTTTTTTTTACTACGTATATAGTCGCCAAATATTAAAAAAAAAAATTACAAAACATTTATTGAATATCATATTTAGTTGCCCAAAAGTCATTTCAACGACTAATAGTATCATCATTGAAGTGATTTACTCACTATCAAAATATAATTATATTGGAGCATAAATAATTAAGCTTCCTTCAGCACTTACGTTTGGTAGAGAGTATTGCACGAAAAATATAAGATAATTTATAAATTATGGAACACCCGCTAAAATATAAATTAACGTCAAAAAATAATCTAATGTTGTGAGATTATGGTTTTATAAGCGTTAAAACTAGCATTAAAATACACGTTTGGTGGAGCATTTTAAAACTACCATTAAACATTAGCCAAACACTCCATTAAACGGAGCCTTAGATTTTAATCACCTAAGTATGTATTACGTGACTGAATTTATAATCGTAAAATATAGATGATAGTGGAAAAATATCTTGAAATAGAGAGTTTTAAATTGAGTGACTTAATTTAGTCATAATAAAATTTATTACCTGACTAAAGTGCATTTGTCATTAAATCATAATTTTCTTATAGTGAGTATAATATATCATAAGTTGGGGGGCATGAACGAAAATATGAGTACGAAAGCTTGAGATTTTTGTGGGGGTTGGTAGGTGTACCTAATGCTTATTTATGGCAAATATCATAATGCAATGTACAAAACTTCATATGGTTAGGACTGGCAAGCACTATCTTGGAATTCGTATCCACTGAATACAGTTAAAATTTAATTATATTTATTTCACGAGAAATGTTAACGAGTGTCCTAAGAGCATTCGTTAATGATTCATTTTAGAAAAGTTCTGAGGGGAAAAATGAAAAAGTAATTAGTGTTTTGACAGTTTTTTGTATTTCTCATAAAAATGATGTGAAAACTTTCCAAAAATGAATCATTAATAAGTGTTCTTATGACACTCGTTAGCATAACCCTTGATTTATTATTCAATAATTATTAATTATAATTTATATATATATATATATATATAAACTCAATATAAAACTTGGTACAATATCAAATCTAAGTCTGTTTTTGAACCTTCCCATAACTGATATATTAATCTATCCCCCAACTAATCTTATGAAGCACACTCATCTTAGTTTTGGAAGGAGTTAAAAAAAAAAAAAAAAGAGAAAGAAAATGTTGCCCTAATTGAACTTGCAAAAAGCAGAAACAGCTCTAAACAGAAACCTGAGTGTTGCTGCAGAATTAGGGTTCAATTACTCAGCCAAGAAACTTGATTTCATTATCTTCTTGTTATTTTTTTTACTCTATAGTTCCACTACCATACATGTTTATTGAGCTTATACTTCGGTCCAATAAATTAAACAATACAAGATTCAACCCAAAGTCAAAAACTCATTTTCAGATATGTTGAGTCCCGAACCGAACCGAACCGGCAGATTTCTGGTTCCACAAGTGTGGAACCGTGAACCGAACCGGTCGTTTCCGGTTCCGGTTCGGTTCGAACTTTTTTTAATTTCGAAATAATTAAAATAAATCATATTAATTTAATAAATAAATAAAATTATTAATTTCGAAAATTCTTCTCTATTTTTTGCATCATAATATTTAAATAAATCTACAGCATTCGTACCTCTACTAGATGATGCGTACCTGGCCATTTCAGTTTGCGTCGTATCAATTCCAAGTTCAACCACATGATGTATTTTCAGGTGCTTGATCATATTGCTATATCCACTAGAAAATTTGTAGGAAACCCCACAATGGTTGCAAACTACTCTTGAAGTTTCATCGTCTTGGCGGTCTAAATGAAAATGAATTTTGAAAACATCCGAGGAACGAGCTTTAACTTCTCTTCTCCGTGATTGTGAACCGACACTAGGGCCACTCTCTTGGGTTGGCATATTTGACATTATATTCTCATATGAGCTTGCCATTTTTTGTTTAAGAAATAAGTAAGAAGAATAAGAAAATTGACTAATTGATAATGATAATAACTAATTGAGATTGAGAATGCCTCTAAATATAACCGTTTTATTACCGTTATTAGGGATATATTAGGAATTAACTATTTCAATTTTTTATGGACGTTAAGGCCTTTTTTTTAGGTACTCCCTGCCCATTTCCCAACAGCTACTAGTCGTTGGGGAATGTAGGGTTCCTGTTGGAACCGTAAGGTTCCAGCGGTTCCGACTGGTTTACTTTGGGGTAGAACCCCAACTGAACCGGTCAATCACGGTTCCGGTTCCGAAACCGGTTGGAACCGGAACCGTGGCCGGGTCTAATGTTGAGTTGCTACAAACTTGTCATGCAAACTTTTCTTCTTTGTTCGGCCTCAATGATGAATATTATTTTAAAATTTATGATTTATAAATTAATAATATATAATTAATTTTTTAATAAAATACTTTATATTTTGAGATATGTTTAAGTTTTAATAAAAAAAATGTATAAAAAATAATAATTTAGGCGTGAATTTTACTACCCCTCCCACTGACAAGCACCCCCCCTTGTCCCCTCCCTAAATTCCGAAAATACCTCCCTTTAATAAAAAAAAATCTCTCAAATTCCCTCCCCAATATATATATATATATATATATATACTTATTTCATTTTATTAATTAATTTTTTTTATTTTATAATTTTTTTATTTGTTAAATTAAATTTTTTTCCTCTTTATATACATTTTTTTATTTAATAAATATTACAAATTTCGTATTTACTCATTTAATTCTTTTGATTATTTTTAATTCAACTAACACTACTTATGAATAAAAAATAAAATTTTACCAAAAAATTAGTTTATAAAATAATTATTTTTTATTTGTTTAATAAATATTACAAATTTGGTATTTATTCATTTAATTCATTTGATTATTTTTTAATTTAATTGATACTACTTATGTATAAAAAATAAAATTTTACCAAAAAATTAGTTTATAAAATAAATTTTTTGATAGTCCATTTGTTTAATAAATCTAATATATGCATATTTTTTTTATTTCTTTTGAAAATAGAGAAGTTTATTTTATTAAAAGTCGTGTTGATTTTGATTTTATTTTTACTTTATCAAAAGTTGTATGTCTTATTTACTTTATTAAAATCAGTAGAATCACAAAAATTAAATTAATAAATGAACACAAAATAAATAATAATAAATATGAAAGTTGTAATATTTATTAAACAAACAAAAAATAAATATATAAAGGGTAAGAAAATATAACTTTTAAAAAATAAAAAAAATTAATAAATTAATACAATAATATATATATATTTATTTATTAAGGGAGGGATATTTTAGTAATTTAGGGAATGGGACATGAGGGGTACTGATAGTTGGGGTGGGTAGGGGTGTGCATCGGTTGGTTCGGTCGGTTAATCCTTGATTTTTTAACCGTAACCGAAATTTTCGGTTAATAAAAGTGTGACCGATTTAATCTATTTATGACACATAACCATTAACCAATTAACCATTATATTTCGGTCGGTTATGGTTAATTCGGTTATTAACCAATCCAATAAATTAAATTTAATATTTTTTATAATTGTTAATTAGTAAAATTATATATGATGTAGGTCGGTTCTACCGATTTTTTCGGAACGTTTCAACCAGTCCAACCACTAACGCATTAAATTTTTTGGATCACTAATTCAATCACATATCCAATTCTAAAAATACCGATTCTAACTAACATTTGATTAAATATATCTATATTTAATTACATGCGAGAGAAATATTTTTTAAACCCTCGATGATTGTCACAGCCTCAGATTTCCTTCAAAACCTGCCATGTTAGAAATTTTAAGGGTCACAAATCCACCACGATGTAAAATCTACACATTTGAAATTTTATGTATTTTTACCTTTAAATTCTTGAGAGAAATTAAAAAGAGTCAAAACCAAGCTGTTAATGCAGCTTGTCATTTGAATTTTATCAATTTTATTTTTGGGTAGTATTATCAAATCAATATAACTACAATCAATTGAGAGTTTACATGCAAACTATCTTAACTCTAAAAAATTAAAAGATTTGCACGCGCTAATATATATATATATATATAGTTTAATTTCGGTTAATCGGTCGGTTCGGTTATACGAATCTCATAACCGTAACCGAACCGAATAACCGAAAAAGTTAAAAATTTTAACCAATTTAACCGAACCGTAATAAAAAAATGGGTCTGAACGGTTCGGTTAATCGGTTAAAACCGATTAATGCACACCCCTAGGGGTGGGAGTAGTGCCCCTCTTTATGCGCGCACACCTAGGGATGGCAAAATCCGGATCCGGACCCGTGACCGGCCGGACCCGGATCCGGAAGAGGTTTCAAAACCCCGGGTCCGGACCCGATTACCCGGATTCTTTTTTTTTTTTTAATTTTTATTTTTTTTAAATTTTAATTGTATTTTTTTTATATTTATATTTGTATTTCGTCAATTTTATTAGTTTTATTTCAATTCTTTTAATTTTTTTAATTAAATTCTATTATATATATATATATATGCATAATATTTTATATTTTTTATTAAAATTTTTTTTTTCCGGACCCGGGTCCGGGTCTTGTTGTCATCCCTACGCACACCTCACCCGCAGAAGCGTGGGGTGTGTGCTTTTTATTTTTTTGAAATTTTTTAATTTTTATTAATTCCTTAATTTCTTTGATACTATAAGATTAAATGTAAAATTTTAATACTGATTCGGACTAAATAGTATAGATTTTATTCTAATTAGATTTTTTTAATAAAAATACCCAAAATTAAAAAATGGTTGAAATAGGAATCCCAATTCAATGCAAAAAAAAAAATAAAATAAAAAATAAAAATTCCTTTCATGCTTTTGAAAATGGGACCAAGTTATTGAGTGTTGACACGTTTATAAATTCAATCACAAAGATATGATTATAATATATTACTAAATAGAAATGAAAACAACAAAATAAAAAATATGTGACTGGACTCTTATTTTATTATTATTTTTATGTTTTATATTATTACAAAAACACACTCTCTGATTTCAAACTCAATCTTTTTAGATAATTTGAAGGTCTATATGTTTCAAAAATGTTACATCATCATCAAATCGGTAATATAATCTATTATAAATTATAATATATTTAATTTTATTTCACAAATATATTAAATTAAAGAAATTAATGAAACTATAACTATAAAATATTTAATTTTCCAATACATTTTTTAGTGTTCATAATAAATCATAAGTCGGGGGCATGAACGAAAGTAAGAGTTGGAAAACTTGAGATTTTTCATTTTTGTGTGGCTTACTTGGTGTACCAAACGCTTAATTATGGCAAATATCATAAATGAAGTATAAAAATTCATATTACTAAGGCTAGCGAGCAATGTTTTTGGAATTTAGATTCGTGTGAGTTGAGTTATTTATAATAAAATCCAAACCACTAAATAGTATAGATTTTATTATATTTAGATTTTTAATAAAAGGATAAAAAAAAAGATAAATGAAATTGGAATCCCAATTCAATGCAAAAAAAAAAAAAAAAAAAAAAAAGGGCACTTTTCATAGCTAAAATTGGAATCCCAATTCAATGCAAAAAGAAAAACTGTACTTTTCAATACTTCTGAAAATGGGACCAAGTTATTGAATGTTGACACGTTTATAGATTCCACCACACACAAATATTGGAATTTTGGAAATCCACTGTACAATTATCCCATTCGTATTTAAGCGAATAAGTAAAAATCTTGACCGTTCTAAATTCTTACAAAAAAAAAAAATGGATGGAAAAGAAAATTTTAGTTAAATGATTAATAAGACCTTCTAATCACCACAAAAATATGATTATAATATATTATCAAATAGAAATGAAAACAACTAAACAAAAAAGATGACTGGACTCTTATCAGTATGTAAATAGGGAAAAGAAAATTTTGATTAAATGATTAATACGATCTTAATATTTAAAAAAATAGGCATTCAGACTCATTTTAAGAAATACATAATCTCTTTTAGATAATTTGAGGGTTTATATGTTTCGAAAATGTTATATTTTCACAAATGACCATATTAATTCCTTTCTGGGATACATATACTTAATTAGACTTGATAACGGTTCGATTCGGTTTCAAAATAGAATTGAATCGAACCGATCGGTTCTACGGTTTCAGGAAGTTGGAATCGTAAGCGAATCAGTTCAAAATCAGTTCGATTACGGTTCTAGTTTTTTGAAACTGTAGAATCGAACCGAACCGGAAAATTCGATTCGGTTCTTTATTTTTTAAGGGAAAAAAATTGGATTGGTTCTGGTTCCGAACCGAACCTTAAGGTTACAGTTCCAAATTATGTGGAATCATAACCGAACGAAGTGAACCTTAAGATTACAGTTCCAAATTATGTGGAATCATAACCAAACCGTTCGGATTTTGATTCGGTTCCGGTGTTGGAACTGGAACCGGATAGAACTGTAACCGTGTCTACCTATACCTCAAAGATTTGTAAAAAAAAAATATATATATATATGTAATCATTTTTGAAATTAATGGAGTCTTCATGACTATTTTCTCAAAATATAGGAGGTTTATATGTCATTTTCCCTATAAAATACAACTCCGATCCGATGAGTTCAAAGCCTTTTTTTTTTCCTAGTTAAAGGCTTCTATTTTTTACTTTATCAAATCAATAACATAATATATTATAAGTTATAATATATCATAAGTTGAGGGCATGAACGAAAATATGAGTTAGAAAACTTGAGATTTTTGTGTGGGTTACTGAGTGTACCTAGCTCTTAATTATGGTAAAATTTATTATCTAATAATTACTAATTATAATTTATAAAGAATTCAATGAGCTCAACACGGAATCTAAATCTCTATTTTTGAGTAATTCTTTGATACAACAGAGGTACGAGTGACGTAGTATCACTAATAAATTAGTAAATGACATATATGATTTAATATCCATATTTTTAGTTGTTTTTTAATATTTTAACATGCGTGATAATAGATTATTAAATTATTATATAGATGACGTGGTACCTCCTTTTGTATTGAAAATTTTCTCCTATTTTTGAGCCATCCCGTAACTGTTATATTAATTTCTCCTCCCACTCATCTTCTTAAGCACACTCTCATCCAAGGAAGGCAAAAAAAAAAAAAAAAATGTTGCCCTACTTGAACTTGCAAGAAGCAGAAGCAGCTCTAGGAAGAAACCTAAGTGTTTCTGAAGAATTATGGTTCAATTACTCAGCCCAGAAACTTGATTTCATCCTTCACTTTCACAACATTATCTTCTTGTTATTTTTTTACTCTATAGTTCCATTACCATACATGTTCATTGAGCTTATACTTCGGTCCAATAAAATAAACAAATACAAGATTCAACCCAAAGTCAAAAACTCATTTTCAGATATGTTGAAGTGCTACAAACATGTCATGGGAACTTTTCTTCTTGTTGCTGGGCCTCTTCAAATCTGCTCCTATCCTACTACAAAGGTTAGTAACTCATTATTCTCGTTGGTATCGATGGAATAGTAACGGAAAAATTTCCACGCTAAATTTCTACCGATGGAAAAAATCTGTCGCTACGAAATACGGTAGATGTTTTTAAATCTGTATTTTAAAACATGATGATGATGTTTGTTGAAATTTGTGGCAGTGGATTGGGATTCGGACTAGTTTGCCATTACCTTCAAAATCAGAAATGATTTGGCAATTGGTGGTGTACTTTATGGTAGAAGATTATTGTAACTACTGGCTACATAGATTGCTTCATACAAAATGGGGATATGAAAAAATTCATTATTTACATCATGAATATACATCTCCAATCGGATTTGCAGCACCATATGCTCATTGGGCTGAGATTTTCATTCTGGGCATCCCTTCATTTCTTGGTCCTGTTTTGGTTCCTGGACACATAATCACTTACTGGTTATGGTTCATTTTGAGGCAAATGGAAGCTGTTGATACTCATAGCGGGTAAGTTATTAGACGATAATGTGAATGAGAGATAATGAGAGGAAAAAAAAATCAAGAAAATAATCCTTGTCCATATTTTTATTATTATTATTATTATTATTAACGAATCAATATTCTGATTACGCTACCATTGCGGAAATTTGTTTGCCTTGAAATACAGGTTTGATTTTCCTTGGAGTCCTGTAAAGTACATTCCATTCTATGGAGGAGCAAAGCACCATGATTATCATCACTATGTTGGAGGCCACACTCAAAGCAACTTTGCATCAGTGTTCACTTACTGTGATTACATTTATGGAACCGATAAGGTTAAGTTGACATTAATTATATTCTTGAAAGTGATTAATAATTAAGTGGGATTGGATTGAAATTTAAAGAAAATTAACTTAATTAATTACAAGATCATTAGTACTAATATTTTTGTGATATTTCTTTCAGGGTTATCGATATTATTACAAATCTCTTCTTGATAAGGTACTTCAAAAATCTCGTTTGTAGATAGAAAATTATTCTTCAATTTGGCTCTTACCAAAACATAGCTAAATTGCTACAAAACAATATTGTTGTTTTGCTAAGGGCCAAGTTTAAGTCCACGTATGAACGTTTCGATTATTATATAGAGAATAAATTTCTTATGAGAGATCCTTCATTTTAATATAATATGATAATTGAAAGGGTTAAAATCCGAACTCTGTTTTTACGAAACCATTTATCCGATTTGGATAATTTCTTATTAGGCACACAGTTAATTTTATCCTTTAAGGAAGTTTCTCCCGCATGAAAGTGGGTGTGAGCATACACGCTCAACACCATATGATCCGCCCACGAGGAAGTGGTTGTGAGCATGCACAACTCAACACCATGCAATCCGGAGATATAAGATATATTGAGTGGCAATTTATCTTTGGTAAGACTTGAATCATGGACTTGAAGCTCATATATATAATGGTTTCAAATCCACTTTTAGTACCATCAAGCCAACTAAATATGGACTTGAAACCACTAAATAGACTTCAAAATACACAGTTTAAGTCTCACCGAAAGTATATTTGCTCAACAACCACTCTCACGTGGGTAAGGTTTCTTACGTGGATAAAATCGTGAAGGTAACGCAAGATTATCTATAGTAGACAAATGAATTCGTAGAAGAGGAGGTCCCAGAAAAGCACACATTAACAAACATTTTAATCCAATTCAATTTTCTATTTTTTTTTTCAACTTAGAAAGGGATTTATGTATGTGTTGTGCGCCGTATACCTTCTGATTTCTAACCATACATTGTTGATGTTTACTTAAAAGAGTGAGTAGAAGCTGCAATAAGAAGATGGAGATATGGATACTTCTTGCCGAAGATCTTAAGCTATTAGCTTTGGAATTGTTATGGAACTTTTATGTATGCTTGTTTTAATATATATATTATATCTATATTATAAAGCACAATGGTGTAGGGGAAAGAGAATGTAACAGATGGTTATGATTAAGAGAGATAATGTATCCAAATGTTATCTTTATGTGGCTTAATTGGCGACTCAGATCATTTCATTATAATCTAATGGCTGATAAAGAATCATTTCATTATAAAATCTCTATAAAAATGAAAAATGAAAAATTCCAAGTAAATTAAAGAATAAAATCATTTATTAATGGAAAATGAAAACTATCAAATAAATTAAAGAATAAAATCATTTCATTATAAACAAATTAAATAACAGAATCTCAATCTCTTTAAATTCTGTAACATCATGTCGTAGATACGGACACATACTAATATATATATATATGGAAGTCAAGGCTTGTTGTAATAAGGTGAATAATTTGTAGCTTTATCCATGACGAATTATATCGAATTAATAATAAGAGTGATTCAAAATATAAAATTAATAATGAGTGATTCAGAATTAAAAAATAAAAATATGAGTTGATGTTACACTTTCCAATAAATTAAGAATAACAGCTTGTGAGTTGTGACTTTTGCTGGAAAAATAGCAAAATTCCCCTCATGTTTGGTAAACAAAACTCTCCCAATATTTTAAAATTAAGTAAGATCTCTTATAGGGTTGATAATTTTTCCCATCCGATTTGAAACTAGATTTGAGAAATTTTTATATCTCAATTTGAAAATGAGACAAGATAGGTCATTTTTTTTTATCTCGATGATATAAATAAGACGAGATTGAGATTGACAAATCACGACTCGTTTCATCCCATCATCAATCCTACTACGGATGAGTTTTTCTATCAAAATATTTATTTTTATTGTAAAACATGAAAGAAATTTTGCTTAGTTTAAAACATGAGTCTCACTTAGTTTCATTAAATATTAGGAAGTTCTCGTTCCATTTTTCTGAGTTTGCTAGAATTAAAGGGAATATGTGTGCATACAAATTTACCTAAATATCATTATTTTTTAATGGGGAAATTAACATAAATAGAGTACGGATGTCACACTATGTCAAAAATGAGCTTTACTGATATTTTGTTAAATAAATATATCATTTTATGCATTATCAAAAAAATAACAGAGATTACCGACACTATAAAAAATAGGTATTTATTTAATATTATGGGTAAAAAAACATTGTGATAGCATAGTAAAATAATTTTTCATTTTCATTTTGTATTCTTTTTAATTAATAAACTTAACACTAATATCATAGTAATAATAATAATCTTAGACACTAACATAGTATCGTCAAATTGTGATATTACGGTGTCATTACATTACTTACATTTACGTGAGAGTAATTACTGATGACGCTAATAATTAGTGTTAATAATCTCTAATTTATTGATTACTAATACTATTAACAAATGTTAATAAAAGTTTTTACCGATATAGTGAAATTTTCAAAAAATAAGAGATGTAATTGTTATTTTCGCCAAATTTTTGTGGGAGATCGATGAGATTTGCTGAGCTCTAGGTAACCCCCGAATATAAAATCTTAGGAGAGAGTACCAATTGATTTGTGAATTGTGATTACTGAACTAACGTTCGGGAATTTATTGCTACGAAATTAGGGAAATATGTATATAAGGTGTCTTTAAAATGCAATTGTGTTTATAATTTGATAAAAAGTTTTTACATTATTAATTACGGTTATTATTTTCTGAAATTAATTGCTTGTTAGAGGGTTTCTATAAATTTATTCTTTGTACTACACTACGATTGATTGAAGGCGACCATATACCTGTCCAATTTGCTAGCTTTTTAATTCCTTGTCATTTTCCTCAACAAGATAATTATTAAGGAGTAAATCTTTGGTGTAACAGTGATATGGATGACGTGGTACCACCAACCAATTAAAAAATAACATGTTTAATTTTCTTCCTATTTTCTAGTTGTTTTTTGACTTTTTAGCACGCGTGACAAATAATGATTGGCTTGTTGCATGGATGACGTGGTACCACTGTTGCACCAAAGATTTTCTCATTATTAAGGGTGGCAAAACGAATTGACGAATCGAATTTATATCGAATTATTAACGAATCGAATCAAAATTTGATGGATTCGTATTCGATTCGTTTACTGAACGAATCGTGATATAATGATTCATATTCGTTTAGACATTATATTATTTAATGACATAAATTAACATAATTTATTTACATTAATTCTTCAAAAATGTATACATATGAAATACACAATTAATAAATTTACTAAAAATAGCTCACTAAATAAACATAATATAATTTTTCTATCATAATTGGCAATGATTTATCAAATCTTAGTTGAAAAATAACAAAAACTAATAAAGAAAAATAATAAAACGAATCATAAACGAATAAACAAATTTGTGAGCTTAAATTCGTATTCGATTCGTTTAATAAACGAATCGAATCGAAATGACTAGGGGTGTTCGCGGTGCGGTTCGGGTCGGTTTTTTTGTTTTTCACTTCAAACCGCGCGGGTTGGCGGTTTGGGAAATTAGAAACCGAAACCAAAATTTGAAAAGGAAAACCGCGGCGGTTCGAGTTGGCAGTTTAGCGATTTGGGCGGTTCGGATCGACGGTTTGGATTATTAATTTTTTAAAGAAACTTTTGTGTGTTTTCACATAATAATTGAAGAGAAAAATTACTTAATTTTCATTTATACATTGCATATTGTCATATGATCATTAAATATATTAAATTTCATGGTTAAAGAAGAAGAAAAATATAAAATAATATCTAATTTGAACGCGGGTAGGCGGTTTGAGTCAAAATTTGCAGTTTTGGGCGGTTCGGGTCGCGGTTGGGTCAAAACTGCATACCGACCTGAAATTTACGGTTCTGTTCAGATTGATCCGAAATCATTTTTAATTTTTTTCAAACCACGCGGTGCTGTTCAGGTTGGTGCGGTTCGTGTCGGATTGCGGTTTGACCCGAAACCATGATCACCCCTAAAATTGACCAATTTATTAAACGAATCCATATTTTCAAATCCATATTCACTTTAAAACGAATTGAATCAAACGAATAAATGAATCCTAACCCAAATTGCCACCCCTAATAATTATATAAAGGAATGGACTCTCAGGTCTTAGGATAATGACTAGAAGAATTTGAAAGGCATTATGACATTAAGATTTATAAGGTTTTAGCCAAAGCTTAACTCAGGATATCACTACTTATCGTATTTAGTTTGGTATTGATACCACATATGACTTCGAGAGTCATGGCAATATTATCGAGGAACATCTTTATCATAATATTTTTTGCTTTCACCTTCATATTATTTGGTTTTTGTCTCGTGACGGGTTCGACGAGTCACTATATAACCGGTCGGGTCAGCGAGGTCTGATGTCGGGTGAAATGGTACACATGTTAAGAGCTTGACTCGGATCATCCATAAGACCGGTTCAAGAGTTTTCCGGTCAGCCGGTCTAGGTTTTTAATCATTGCTTTAGATAATTAGCAATAATTTTTATGTGGACTTTCAAAAATATCTTTCATGTAGACCCGACTACGGTTACGGTTCGAAAACGAAACCAAACCGTTGAAAATCGTAACTGAACTTGTTTGACCGATTAGGGTTAATCATAATCAAACCGGGCATCACTGATTCAGTTATGGTTAGATAAAATTTGGAACTGCCACGGTTCCAAACCGGAACCGTTTGGAACCAGTTCTAAACCGATTTTTCACATTTATTTGTAATAAATTTTTATTTTACAATTATTTTTTTATTTTTAAATTCAAAAAGAGTTAATTGTAACCTAATTGTACTGTTTGATTCTGTTACAGTTAACCGCATTCCTTTTGGGGTGAACTGTAACCGAACCGTAGACTTACGATTCGATTACGGCTCACCCTAAAGGCAAACCGTAACCGTACGGTTCGATTCCAGTTTTTAACCATAACCAAACCATGACCACCTCTAGACAATGAAATTTTCAAAATTTCATGACAATAGTCCCCCCTCCATTGACCATTTCAAAAAAGGTAAAGTCTCACTAAGAAACTAAAGGGAAAAATCATATATTTTTAATACACATATAATCGTTGACAGTTCGTTGACAGACTGCTTCACTCTTCTCCGCTCACTAGTACCTTTCCCGTTGCACTCAGTAACACCCCTCCTCTGATTTTGTGACGGAGTTTGCAAGATACACATCACTCATCCTCTTCAATGCCAACTATAGGGCCCTCAATATTAAGAAGGTGATGTGCTGGGTATGAAATAACCTAGTTATATATCATACTTTCGTATGATTTAATCAAATTGAAGGTGGGTTAAACGAAAATCTCACATACCATAGAAAGCAGAAACCACTGTCCTGTCATTAAAAGACTAAAACATTATTCTACGAAAATCAAGCAAAAGCCCGTCTAGCTCAGTTGGTAGAGCGCAAGGCTCTTAACCTTGTGGTCGTGGGTTCGAGCCCCACGGTGGGCGTTTTTCCGACTCTTTTTATATCCAAAATATATTCATAAACCAAAAACCAAAAAAATTCATAAACTTAAAAAACCAAAATAAAATATGCCAACTGATTTTTTAAAGATAAGAAGGTGGATAAGCTTAAATATGTTTTTATCCTCATATTTCCCTCCAAGATTCGGATCCGGATGGCAAAATATTTGAAAACCAACTTGATTAGGTCGCTCAGGAAAATTATTTGCCCCCATGCAAATATGCAATAACCATAAAGATGTGGACAGCAAATAACAATGAGGGAGAAATAGATAAATACAATCTGAAAGAACATTTCCTACTGTATGATGCTAAAAACTCCCGGTAAAATCTACCTCCGCTGGTCATTACTAATATCTTTTTCTCTCAATTTGTCCTCGCAAAACATTCCTTTTCTACCTCTGAGGTGGGAAGGTCTGCACCATGTAACTAGCAAGAACTAAGCAACTTAACTATTGAACCTTGAAGGATTTAGCGCTCAAAACTTATAGTGTCGAATGTCAATGAAATGCGTAGCAACCAGTTGTGAGATTTGGAACTTCCTTCATGCCAGGGCTTGATATCAGTGAACTGAAAGATTCTTTCATGGTGACTCAAGTGATGGCGCCACCCACAACTTCACTTTCTTGTCAACACTGGATGTTGCTAAAACCAAGACTCGCTGATTCCCTGTATAGGACAATAATATTATGCAAGTTCACTTCATATAGACATCTAAATGCAAAATAACACGAATAAAACTTGAGTACAAATCAGCAGATGATTCAGGCAAAGCCACAAATCACATCAAAGAACTTGATAATATTATAAATCACCGGTCAGGATTGGCTATCTTTTGTCTGTGCTAAAATATTTACACTTCATAATATTACCAATCTCCAAAGTACTTGATATCTCAAGGGTACAAGGGTTGCATATATCAAAAACATCGATTGAAAAGGTTTTTGTCAACAAAATCTGTCCATGCCATGGGCCTGGGTTTGCACTTGAAGAAAATAAGCTGATGTATTTAGGTACAGAAGAAAATAAGATAGGTCTTATGCAAGGAAGGTGATTTACCCATGGGAATTGTCTTTGGTGCCCAAGCAATGCATGTGATCTCACCTGCAAGATAGGTTCATATTAAGACAAAACAACCGATGATAATGAAAGCTAATGATTAGGCTTGAGTAGAGAAAAGTGAAAGGAAATTTTTTAAATAAAGCATGAAAACTTGATGCCTGGACATACCCTCATGTGCTTTCTCAGCTGTGTCTAAAACCTTTCCGGTTTCAACACATAGCCACTGCAACGTTGAATCATGTGTTGCAGCCAATATCTTTCCATCAGAGGATAAACTAAGCTGATTATAGTGCAATATAGCACCACTAGAATCCTGAAGTGGAATTGGAAAAACCTTCAAAGTCTTTGGATCCTCATCAAGATGATATCGAACTACATTAAATTGATATAGAAGGTCAGCATAAACAACATGAAAGAACTTACCAACCTAACTGAATAAATAGTGCAAGTGTATTCAGATCATCTTAGGCATATGCAGATATCAGTTTCATAACTTTCATTCAAGCAAGAATATTCAATCTCAACATCACAGCTTTCTCCATGTATTTATAGACATTCTTCCTTTTTGGACTCAAGTAAAGACATGAATTAATAATCACGAACTACATCATGAAAGGTTAAACATGCCGCATCTTGTGGTTATAACAAAAAACAAATGTTAACGTTGTTCATAAATCAACAACTCTTCAGAATCTACTAGATGTTTAGGGGACGTGACTCGATTCAAGAATATGCACTACTAAGTGAAAGCCATTATCCACTTAGGTATCACAGGCATTCAACTGACTCACACAAAGTGAATTGCATGTGCTAAAAAATGATTGCAGATTGTCTTTGTGAGTGAGCATCTGTGGATGAGTATTGAGTAGGTGCATAAATATGAGGGCAGTTGAGTCTGAGTGCAATATGTGAATAGTAACATGATTTAAAGACAAAAATTGGGTAGAAATACAAACCATTGATGTTCCAAACTCGTATTGTACCATCCTTTGAAGCTGTAATAATCTGCTCTGAGTTTGGTGCAAAGCACAACCAAGTAACTGCACTCTGTGTTCCAAAGTAATAGCAAAAAATTAGGCCATCAGTTTCTAGCAACATATTTAATTAGAAAACTCTATCAAGAACTTGAGAGTTCAATCAGATGGAAGAAGTTCAGTCGAATTAGCAATTAAAACATCATTACATTATGGTAAATTCATGCATCAATATCAATAAGTGCCTCAAACATGCTTCATATATGTTTTTCTTTATGCTGTTAAAGAAATATATTTCACAAGAGAAAATCTAGGAATCATGAAACAGGGAAATAAAGAGACGAAAGAAAGATAGAAAGAAAACGTGTGAACAAGATCACTTAACCTTGTGGCCTTTAAGCTGCATAACACTTGTAACCTCTTTGACAAAACCATCTTTTGAGTATACAAGCTCCCACACCTATAGAGATAACAAAAAAAGTAATTAATTCATGGTTATTAGCAATCCATTAACTACAATTAAGTTATCTACTACAAGTTTCCAGTTCAAGATTAGAAACATCTCATTAGTTGTATATGGTCAAAGCCACACAGCAATATTCACCTTCACATCTGCTGTGAAAGCTGCCGCAGCAATAAAACGCCCATTTGGAGATATAGCAGCCATGTTGTTTTTCAATTGATTTGTGTCAACATTACCCAAAAGTTTTCCAGTTTTTGCATGCCAAATTCTGATATCAGTCCCTGGAAAGTAAACCAACACGGGTTTAACTTTAGAAAACAATGACGGCAACTTTTTTTTTTATAGGATACAGAGAGAAATCTACAATATGAGTGTTAAGGGAGGAAAATGAAAAACAGACTGCCATTTCTGTAGTCATGGATTGAGGTGGATTTTGCAGGATATTATTTGGATTAGACATACCAAACAAATTGAATTATGACTATTAATTGAATTTCCCATGTAAAAAGCAAATGGTACTACATGTACGAATCTGAGAAAGCAAAAAGTAGAAAAATCGTTTATATCATCAAGGTAGGAACATTTTCTATATTGCATTTTCAAATATTTTTTCCCCATTTCTGAACACACATAATATTTTAAAAATTCACAAGGGATGCCGGATAAATGGACAAAATTATACCTTCTGAACAAGAGGCAACAACTGTACTTCCATCAGCGGTGCCATGAGTTGCAGTAGCTCCAAAAAGGGTCAAAATAGCTCTTTTATCATGGACTTTGTGATGTTCCCATTTGATTTCTGGACCAGGAAGCTTGGTTTGCTGCTTACCTTCATCAGTAGATTTTGCTTTGTCTTCAGCATACATGTACAATGAACAACCAGACAGATTATGAGTTGCGACAACTATGGAAGTTGCATCATCAGCGTATGCGATAGCCGCCGGAGGACCTCCAGGTGGCAAATTAATTCTGAAAAACCTGCAGAAGCATGAAACAAATTGGAGGACTAGAAATCATAGATAAACTCCACAAATAATTTGAAATTTACAGAAACATCAGATTCATACTTGAAACTTTTACTCGAAGCATCATCCAACTTAAATACCCTGATCACTCCATCCGCACAAGCTGTTTGCAAAAATAAGAACTCGTGAAATAAGTACAACCACAATTTCTCATACAAGGTATAAAATTAGTTAAAAACTAAACTAAGCCAGCAATGCTTTGAAGAATTTGTTGAACTACAACAGATCAAAGTAATAGCAAAGATAAACCACTGGCTTCAATATCATAATTTGATAAACAAATTAATAAACAACGTAACCGTTCATAATTAAAATAATTAATTTTTTAACCTTAATTGCTTTGTTAGTAAATTACCTGTTGCCAAATTCTTTCCATCAGAAGAGAAACAAAGGCCGGTGACAGAATCACCATGACCTTTGAGAGTATTCACATCCAATGGATGATGTCGCTTGTTTTGATCCTACGGTGACAATTCAAAGTCAAAATTATTGACCTAAGATTAAAAAAAAAATTAAGGATAAATTGAAGTGCAGAGAATTGGAATACCTTATCGGCGGCGTGAGAGTGAGATTTGGAGTGAGATTTTTTGGAGATTGGGTGAGAAGGCTTGGAAGGTTTTTTTGTGTGATCGGGACGGAGCTCCGATGCGGCGATGGATTGGACTTCGGATCTTCTTTTACTGAAATAATTTTTGAAGAAGATTAATGCGATCAGAGCTCCCAGTACTAATGAGACCACCGTAATTGAAACAACCGGATCCATTTTGCTTGCAGAAGCAGGACCTGCAATGGATTGGAATGGCAGTGATTCTTTTTGCTCCGCTGGATGAGTATCGAACCTCTACTTGATTACTAGTCGAAGGTTAAAAAGGGGATTTCACAGTTTATATTGTCATTCATTTTAAATTTAGAATAGGGGTGGTAATTTGGGTTAGAATTCGTTTATTCGTTCGATTCGATTCGCTTTAAAGAGAATACGGGTTTGAAAAAATGTATTCGTTTAATAAATGGGTCAATTCGATTCGATTCGTTTATTAAACGAATTGAATACGAATTTAAGCTCATTGATTCGTTTATGATTCGTTTTATTATTTTTATTTACTAGTTTTAGTTCTTGTTAATTTTCAATTAAGATTCGAGAAATTATAGCTAATTATTATAGAAAAAGTAATATTTCCGATATTTGGTGAGGTAGTTTTTGTAAATATATTAATTACATATTTCATATGTATATGTTGTAAATTCTTCAATTTTCAGAGGGTATATTTGTCTTTTGTGATATGGGGGTAGTTACAATCCTTGTAGGGTTGCAACCCCACCCCAAGGGGTGCCCTTCTTTGGCACCCCTCCTTGCCTTATAAAAGGTTTTTCCCTCCATTTTGTTAGTTAGTTGTTGGAAAAATTGGGGAAGAAAAAAGGCAACAAGACAAACACATTTCAGACTTTGTTTTCTTGGTTTTGAGAAGAGATCCACCATTTGTTCTAGTTCATAAACTTGTGAAGGAGTGCTCCTTGTACAAGTAGCATCCAAGTT
>SKCR01040428.1:0-132721 GCA_019454045.1 Zanthoxylum bungeanum
AAGGTTTCTGATTCGCATAAGGTATGTTTTTGAGTATATATATGTAACATGGATGTCAATCATTCGAAAGGTTATTTGTATAAAGGATTATGTGCTTGACTTTATTAAAAATATATTTAAGACTTTCTGATTTGATAATATTTCAAATATTGTGAGATATTAAAGTTTTTTTTTTTAAAGTTTTGGTTGTGTATTAATGAAGCCTTATGAACTCAATTTATGGATTAGAAATATGCATGTATTCTTGAAAGCCATTATGTTTAAGAAGAGTAAGGAGTTGTACAAAGTTTAAAAGTTTTCTAACAAACAATTGTATATATGTATGTATTTACTCATACTTTTCCTAAATTTATTTTTGATTTTCCTGACATGTGTGGTTATTTACTGAGTTTTATAACTCATACCACCTCAATTCGCTAATTTTACAGGTTGGCAACCAGATCGGTTAGCCACTAAGTTTTGGATGCTCAAGCTTGAGACGAAGGACCACCCAAGCTGCAATCACCTACGCTAAAGTCTTGGAGAAATATCTATGTATATAACAATATGTTTGTTTGGTTTTTGTTGGATCGTGCAATGCACGCATTTATATGTATGTAAATAAAATTCTGATTTATACTTATAGTTTTGGGTAGATTTTGACTGGAGGTCTTTTTAGTGTATATGATATTTGTGACAGGCCGTTGCGGTGCTGGACTGTGTTCACGAATGTCTGATTTTTAGGATGCGTCATGAAACTTGTACAATTTCAGAAAACTTAACTTACATTGTGTAATACCCCGACAATCTTGACGACGAATACATTATGGGATTCATGATATATGATTTAAATTATGTTTGAACATATATACACTCATGAAATGATTTTGGGAACAATCGGTAAATTCTTCGCAATTCCGATACGAAATTGTATGATGTTCTACTCTGGACAACCCTTAGTATTTAGGCCGTAACTTTTTCATAAGAACTCTGATTTTTATGAATTTTATATTTTCAGAAAGGTAAGACCGATACCTACAACTTCCACGTTAAATATTTTTCTAAATTTGAAACAGAAGTAGGTCAAAAAAACAACTCAAAAATTCGGATAAATAGTAACTGCAGACTTATCTATAGAATTCCATTTTTTTCTCAAAAATTCTGATTTTTCTTCATATCAAAATATTACAAATTATCCAAATTAGCCCATACTATAAATAAATGGAACTATTCACCTATCCTCAATATTTTGAGGGAAAGAGATAGTCGCGAGAAGAAAGAGTAAAAAGAAAGAAGAAGGAAAGAAGGGGGAAACAAATACAAATCCTCCCATAACAAGCTAAGAAGAAGAAAAGCAACCATGGGAGACTTGATGGATGAAGGAAATCAAATGAAATGAGGTAAGGTCAACTTGACCCAAATCTTGGATTGAGAAATTTTGATGATATGATGTTATGTTGAGGTTAGTGACATATTAAGGATTGCATTTAGTGGCATATTGAACATGGAAATTGATTGTATTAAGAAATGTCTAATTTTTTGGAAATTCTAAAGTTGAGCTAAATAAAGGTTATGAAGTTGGAAGTGTATTTTGATGATGGAATATTGCTTTAGCATACATGAATATTGAAGTTTAAATAAGTGCTTTTATGAAGGTTATGGTGTGAGGGTGTTGGAGATGCATTTGAAGAATTAGACATTGAAGTGATGATGATTAGGCCTGAAAACAGGCGAGCGTCGCGAAGCCAATAGGCTAACGTCGCGATGCGCAATAGAATGGTGGCCTCCATTTCAGTTTTATCGTGGGAGTGTCGCGACGCGCAAAGCTCAGCGTCACGATGCGATACAGAGGAAGCTTTCTGCCTCAAACCTACCCATGTAAACGTCGCGACGCGTGGCCATTTCCCATGACTAATTTTTAGCCATTTCAGTTTCAACCTAGGATATTAGAGACCACTCGAAAGGTTTTGTATCATCTTATATACACGTTTTATAACATGTCACAAACATAGTACATCATGTAGTGATTATATATTAGTTGAATTGAGAAGCTTAGTATAAGTTCCGAAAAATATTTTATAACTCATTTTCCACTCTAGTGTATCAATCCTAGATTATCGGCAGGAACCTCTAAGTGCTTCGATGAGATGGAACAAAGCTAGCCAGATTTCAACTGTGAGTGGACCCTTTTTCTCAATCTGGTTTTGTTAAAAAAATTTGAATATTTTTACTAACTAAACTTTCAGTTGAAAACTCAAAATTTGTAGATAAATAATTATCCAATTCCGTATTATTAGTCGTGTTATCCCTATGTTTTTTATTTCGTTGTAGTAACCAACGATCACCTGCGCTAAGTCTTGTTTGCATCACATATTCGCTACTACTAGATTGTCCTACTGATTGCAAGTTATATCTTCTAATATAATCATTAAATAACTATATTAAATCAATTTTTATTTTAGCTATTATTCTTGTAATATCAATTTCATCTAATATTCCTAAATATCCTTAGTAAGCTTGTAAAGCACTATCCAAACCTTTTAATTTAAATTTAGGATAAAAAACAGCATCAATAAGATAAGTAAATGAATGTCTCTAAAATAATGCAACCATTTTCGTTTCATAACATTAATAGTTTCAAACAAAACAATATCATTAGGATCAGGACTTTCAACATGCTCATCGAGAGTACCAACAATATTCAAACTTTCAAGAATAAATAAATATGCTGTAGGATAATAAACTCCGCTAAAAATATTTGTAGCATCATTAAAAACTTTTAAATTTTCTAAAATTTATCACAAATTTCCCATTAACTAGGAAAAAGTGTGATATGTTGAACATGTTGAGAAAAAACTACATAATACATCTTTATATTGCAAAGCTTGACATAAAAGAAAATAAGTTGAATTCCAACGTGTTGGAACATCTCGTGAAAATTTTATCGGTTTAATACATTTAATTTACAAAACTTGGCACATTCTCTCCTAACTTGAGAATATGACCAAATACAATTAAGTGCTTTTTTAATAGGATCAATGAAAGGTGATAATTTTTCCAAACCATCTTGAACACATAAATTAAGGACATGACATGTGCAACGAACATGAAAAAATCGACCCCCTAAATTTGGTTCGCATATTTCTATTAAATCAGTGATTGATGCAGTATTTGTAGATGTATTATCAAATCCAATTGTTAAAATTTTACCTAATAAACCATATTCATCAAAAATTACTTTCATTATTCTATAAATATTTTGTGTAGTATGTTGTTCATCAAAAACTCTAAATGCAATAAGTCATTTTTGCATGTTCCATGATGCATCAATCCAATGACAAGTCACACACATGTATGAGTGTGTTCGCCAATGGTCACTCCAAATATCAGAACAAATAGAAAGACGACCTTTAATATCTCTAATTGTTTCATTTAAAATAATTTTACCATCTTTGTATAATTTAAAATTTTGATATTTTGTTGTATTTCGAGTCATTCTACAAGCAGCAGGATTTAAAGCGTTTTGAACGTAATTAGTAAAAGTAATTTTTTCACCAAAACTTAAGAAAGATGTGTCATACAAGTTAATTTAGCAAATTCTTCTCTATTTTTAACATCATAATATTTAAATAAATCTAAAGAACTCGTACCTCTACTAGATGATGCGTACTTGGCCATTTGAGTTTGCGTCGTATCAAGTCCAAGCTCAACGGCATGATGTATTTCCAGGTACTTGATCATATTGTCGTATCCACCAGTAAATTTGTAAGAAACCCCATAATGGTTGCATACTGCTCTTGAACCTTCATCAGTATCGATTAAATGAAAATGAATTTTGAAAACATCTGAGGAACGAGACTTAACTTCTCTTCTCCGTGAACCAATATTAGGGCCGCTCTCTTGGGTTGGCACATTTGACATTGTGTTCTCATATGAGCTTGTGATACCTAAAATGCCCCTAAAATTAGCCGTTTTATTATGTTATTAGGGGTAAATTGGGAAATCCCCAAATTATTATTATTATTTTTTACCGTTGGGGCAGGGAGCCGTTGGGCTGGCCTAGCCATTGGGGGTTGGTTCCAACCGGTTCGGTTAGGGTCAAAACCCTAACCGAATCGGTCAAATACGGTTCTGGTTCCGAAACCGGAACCAGAACCGGAACCGTCTAGTTTCAATCGGTTCGGAACTGGAACCTTGGTCGGGTGTAGAGACAACCAATTAATTACTTCTCATATCTTTAAGCTGGACAATCATCTAAAATATGGAAATTTTGAGATTCTAGAGAGTGAGCCAATTAATGGAAAACATGAATGAAATGTATCCGCTGTCAATTTATTTTCCTTATAACGAGATATTATAAATAGTGCTAAAAAATCATAAACTAAAAGATTGACCTTTTATTTATCAAATAATAATAGAAAACTCTTTACCTATTTTTATATTTTATTTTATTTTATTATTTGTAAGATTAATTGCAAAAACAGTTCATAACGAACATATTCTGATGAGGGGGCTTCGTGTTCATTTCCTATATAAATAAATTGTTATCTTATAGCTACATGAATCTTTATCTGTAGATTGTGATTTGCTTGTTTAACCTTTACTTCTTGCCCTGAATTCCAATCTACTTTAAGATCTTTAATCTTAATCCTATCCATTGTTTCTTAACCATGCCCATTTCACATATGAAGTCAACAAATTTTCTCATGGAACTTATGGATTGAGATTGTGATATACGAATAATTATTTGGTGCAATAGAGGTATGAATGATAAGGTATCATCAATTAATAATCATATAACATGTGTGATATTAAATATAAATATCATTTATTTGATAGAAATACTTTAACATGTGTGAAAAATATTATTGGGTTATTATATGAAAGACGTAATATTACTATTACATTCTAAAATTTTCGTGATATAGGCAGTAGCGAACCGAGAACATTGTATGATTTTGACGGGGCAAATCAAAATTATGAGATTAGCAAACTAGACTTTTCAATTTGTTAGACACATTTAAGAAATTTTCAAATACTCCAGCTTGCCCCTTAGCTCTATTGGCATGGTCATTTATTATATTAGTTTAACACCAAGACCCTAGAGATAAAAGCTTAGTTGTGTTTATATGCATTTATAACTAAAGCCAAAATATAGTAACATCATTAAACGAAGACATATTGTTCATTTGTTGAACCCACCTACTGTTATTTGGTTTTGATGAATCCAGCTGCAGCATAAAGGATATATTATGGGTTGTTTGATTGATGTGGCCAAATATTGTCAAGGTTTTGATTTGTCAAATGTCAATTGTTACATCTTTAGATTATTCTTTTAGATCACCAAGTTACCAGCTTGCTTCATACAAGTTGGTTTTCAATCTACATATATTCCAAAGCAAGCTTTGCTAACTGTATCAAAGTTGACTGAAAGTGATAGGACTCGGCTTTTAAATTATATTCTCTTTCAATGCTAACCAATTTGCAACACCAATTTAAGTTTTAGATGTTCTTTTGGTTCAAATATTGTTTTCAAGGTATTGAATCGAGAAGGGCTAATGTGATGTCCATCCCTTGTTATCTTTTGAAATGTCCCAATCCTAAATATTTATGAGTATACGCGTTTTTTGTGAAAATTTCTTCAAAATTTGGTTCCCAAGAGACGTGACTTGATGGAATAGGGTTCAAGATCTCACTTTCAAGTCTTGGGTTCGAATTAAGAGAGAGCGTTTCTTGTAAGAGTCTGGGACAGCCAGGAACTTTACATACTCCGTTTAAGTCCGAAAAAATAAATAATAAATAAATAAAATAAATAAACCCTTCAAAATTTGCTTCAAAAGACTATTAGGCCTCACCGTTTTATCGTATGGGAGCATCAATGTATAATAACACCTACCAAGATTAATGTATTATAATATTATGTCTTATCTCAGATAGACGAAATTCATTAATAAAAATATCTAGTAATCTTTTGGAGCAATTCTTGAGAATGCAAGTGTCCTTCAAACATATATTCTAACATTTTCAATTCTCCAGGAGCATTTTTCTCTGATTCACACAAAAATTACATTATAGAATACATAAGAATGCTATTTTGGCCATCTCAAAATAATTTTGACATTGTCAAAAGTGCGTTCAAATATCAAAAATATTTTGATTTACTTATTACAAAATATTAAATTAAATTTGCGAAAGTATCTTTAAAAAACAATAATTTTAGATAGATATTTTTTAATGATATTCTTATTTTAAATAATTATATATTTTAATTTCTCTCTAAAATATACAAATTAAAAATATCCTTAAAAAAATTGAAAAGAGATGCCCTATTTCCAAAAAATCTTGGTGACTACTAGAAAAGACAAAAGCATAAGCCATATGATTTTAGGGGTGAGCAAAACCGGTTTCGGTTCCGGTTTCGCATGGAACCGGAACCTACCCGGAAAAATTCGGTTCCGCACTAAGTGGAACCGGAACCTACCCAATTAAAAAGGGTACCCTATTATTCGGTTCCAATCTGGTTCCGGTCCGGTTCCAAATTACCATATTTTAAAATATTTTAATTAAAACTACATTCCAATACGAATCCGTAGGAAAAAACGGGGACCAAATCGGAGTGCGTAAGGAGAGCGATGGATTACCATGGGAGTTTGTGGGTCTCTTGCCTCTCTTTGACCCTCCAAGACACGACAGTGCAGAGACTATTCGACGTGCTCTTGACCTTGGTGTCAATGTTAAGATGATCAATGGTGATCAGCTTGCCATTGGAAATGAAACTGGTCGCAGACTTTGTTGGAACAATAAGCACAAATTAAAATAATTTTACCGTTCACCAAGGATGCAAAAAGTGAATCTGGGTTGAGTCGCGGATCGGTTCGCTCTCTTTAAGACGTTCCGCGGCTCTGCTCGGATTTTGTGCTAGCAGTAATCAGCCCCGACGTCCCCAGGATAAAACAAGCCCAGATAAACACTGTCTCAATCGATATTTGCACAAAATCGATTGGTATACTCACACCCAACTCTCGGATATGCTCGGTATCAAAAGAAGAAACAGGAAAAACAGTATTGTAATTTGAGTGTCCTCAGCTAAGAAACCAGGAGGTGCTACTGGCTTGTGAGGGAACAAGCTTAATGTAAAAAAATAAAAAATTCTCTATTTTATTTTTAGCTCTCGGTTTTTGTTTCTACTTTTTGTTCTCTCCTATATTTTTTAATTCAACAAAACATTATATATATAAAAAAGAAAGTTTTGAACGTTGGCAATAAATTTTCAGTTTTTTTTTTTAATTTTCAAACGTTGCACACTAAATAAATAACAAAAAATCTTTAGACTTAAATTTGCCATTTAACATTTAATTTAAACAAACACCAAAAACGTGTTAAAAATGAATGAAAAAAAAAAACTGTTATATGTTACAAAAAATTAATGAGGGAAAAAATTGTTACATTAACCTTTATTAAGAATAGCTCAAGTGTAACTCTCTAATAAAACTTGTAACATTTTTATACAAACAAAACTCCTCAATTAATTGTAATAATTTTTCATTCAAAACATGTGACTCATGTTACTCCCACTTATTGAAATTCATATTTACAACAATCCCCCACTTGAATTTTAATAAAACATTTTCATCGAGCAATATAATATAAGGTCGTGCATAAATAAAAGTGTCTTTCGACTTGAACTTTTACATAGTGTTGACGATTCAGATTATACTAGAGTAACTCGTAGTTTTGAACTCTATCTCTGACAACGTCACACACACAAACCTTTCAAGGTGTAGTCAAAAGCCCGAGCATTACGGCCGTGCTCGTATATCCCAGTATAGTGAATGCTCTAGAAGTTTTTGCCTAAAATTTCATAAGAAGCGGCCACACTTCTACATTCACATAGGTGTGTCTATCAAGAGTACTCCTGTAGCTAGGTACTCTACTCTACATAGAGTATAGAACACATTAAGAGTTAAATAACTCATCCTTCTATCGCTTCAGAATATCATGCTCTTAGAATGGAACTCACAAATAAAGTAATAGCATGATTCATCATCACTTCATGACTTGTTATTACCCATTGAACCTATTTCTTGGGATCTCCAGTCTATAAGGTCGGGTTACCATCATAAGGACTGTCTAATGGCAATAGTTCCATTCTTTTCTAGGTATTGGATACCTTCTCTTTTGCTAGTCCTTTTATTAAAGGATCAGCTAAATTATCATTAGTACATACATGATCCATTCTTACAGCACCAGAAAAGAGGTATTCTATAATTGTACTGTGTATCTACAATCTCTTACTGTTATAATAACAGATTTGAGTATTTGTAATAGCCCGGTACTATTACAATGGATCAAGACAACTGGTATCAGTCTCTCCCATAAAAGGGTATCATAGTAAGCTGCTTAATCAAACTGCTTCTTCACTAGCTGATGCCAGTGGTATTATCTCATACTCAAGGAATATATCCCTTGGTAGCCTTGGAATCATCCGAAAAGATGTTCCAATTAACATCGCTATATCCTTCAAGGATGGCGGAAAACCTCTAAAAATATAACTCTAGGTTCATGGTCCTTTTCAGGTACCTTATAACCTTCTCAATAGCATGTCAATACTCATACCAGGTCTGCTAATAAATCTATATAGTAATCCTATAACATATGCAATGTCAAGTCTAGTGTTACCAAAACATAACATCAGTTACCAATGTTGTTCGCATACTCAAATTATCTAACATTGACAGCAATGTTCTTGAACAACTTTACACTAGAGTTATAAGGAGTACATGCAAATTTATTATTAAATTCCATTTTCTGACCAAGTAAATTTTTTTATTCCAAGAATTACACTAGTTTCTTCTAAGTTTTTCGATTACAGATTTAGAAGACAACATAGAATTTAACAAAATTAACAACATGCATATAGAAAAATAAGCATAATAACATTTCACATGTTTTCAAACATTATAACAAATGTATTTGTCACTTTCATTCACTTTAGAAATATGAGTAAAATATTAGAGGTAGAACCCCCACTATTTCCAATTTATCATTGGAGTTCGAGCCCCCACTATTTCTTAATATCAAAGAAATATTTTTCATGGAAGTAATATTTCATATCAATCATAAAATTTATATATTTCTACAAATCTTATACTTAAAGTTTTAGATTCTCAAACCTTCCATATTTCATAAAATAAAATTTAAATTCCACATCACCTGCTTTTAGCAGCTATAGTGATTTGAGAAAACATTAATCACATTTATCTTATTCACAGCTTGTACATAAACCTAGAACAAAGCATACTCATAATAGACATGATGGAAAATTACAATGCCTACCCACCATCCCTCGAATCCACCAAACATGTTGATCTCAAAGATCGTAGTAACAAGTTGGTCTTCGGTAAAGTTTGCTTTTGGAGCAGAACTCTTTAACCGGTAGTTCCGGGCAAGGTGCCCTAATTTGCTACAGTTGTAGCATTGGAACTAACTATCATCATTTCTTGAGGGAGATTAGTGTCCATCCGGATTGTTTCATTTTTGGTGATTATGATTCTTGTTATTCCTAAGGTCATAATCATTCATATTGAAACAAATACCATATATGCATGTATTTATGACAGCCTTAACTTTCTATTATTCTTTTGCAGTAAATTCATCATGATAAATATCAAATAATGCATCAAACATACCGTTGAGTATTTGATTCCCACATATTTCATTATCGTTGTTTTATTAGTGTCAGCTATTGATTCATCTTCATTACCTTCTGCTTAGCAATTATGACAGCATTTGCATATGATTCCCAGCTCTATACTTCTCACTAACAGCATGTTGAACAAGAAGAGTATCCGTTGAAACGTTGTCTCTCTCCAATGTACATTCAATAAGCAATCGCAGTATAGGAAGAAAAACACACAATGAGAACAATCATACTTGTCAGCAAAAGAGTTAGAAAAATAATTAGCAAGCTTTACTCTTCTTCTTCTCTGCCTTATGTGGCAATATCTTTGCTGCTTCAGCAGTTGGCTCAGCCATTATATATACAACAAAATGGGAACAACCTTCAAGTCTCAATTGAGATCAAGCACACAAAAGATATAAGCTGATTAAATCATTGACACATGAAAAAACCAAACACCATTTATGATGATCCCCACTACTAGCCTACGAGTCTCATATCCTATTCCACTATCAAATTTTGGCATAATCCTTGGGGTAAAATAAAGGCCACAAGATCAGCACATAAGTTCAAACATGGAACATGATCAAGCCAATCCTAGACAATGAAGTTGCATTTTCTACATATTTAAACCATATAAATAAGCCACATACAAGGACTGTTCAGCTTCCAAGAAACCACAAAAATTATGATTTCAATAACAACATATTTTAATCCAAAATCATTCAAATCGGTAAATACATGTCTAATTCATTATAGGCAATATATACCAAATAATTTCTCAAATATTACTCACAGGATAAGTCTAAAAATTTCAGAATATGACATCAGGCTATCAATCTCAATAACTTATATATCTACTCATATTCTAGCAGCATTGAAAAAATTCAATAAATAGTTAATAGTCATCAATTAAATTATAAATGTATTTAAACATTTTCCTACAGCTTCTTGAAATTGTTGGCAATTCTAAATAATCATCTCTATACATTAACAGTCATTTCACCATTACATATTCTAAAAGTTCAACAGCTTCATCAATTTTACAGTCTCATCCGCACTCATATTTAGCATAAATGATTTCATCAGAATTATATACTTAAACATGTATATTCAAATACTATAGAGATTTTGATAAAACAAAGTAAGTCATGCAACATATACACCAAATGTTTTAAAAAATCATCAATTCTAAAACATCAGCATGACTGTTACCACATGAAAACTGTTACTTCATGAATGTGCTTACAAAGCTACATCAAAAAACATGACCATCTAAATATAAGGAATATTATAAGCATACCAACAGAAAACCTATTAAAAAATATAATTCCACATGGCGAACATCTAAACCAATAACCATGTATATTTTTTCATGTAAAAGCTTAATTCAAAATAACACTTTGCAGGATGCAACCATCGAATATTCTAATTTCATGAAGTATGAATATTTGTCAAGACTCGGGATATAAAATATATTAAAGCCAACTTTCTCACAAGCCTATCAATTCCCTTAAAATTCATTTCATGCATAATTTACTTATAATTGCACCATAAGAACAGTAACAAATATAACATAAACAAATATAGCAGATCGAATACGTCTTAAAATTGTTGGAACAATAAGCACAAATTAAAATAATTTTACCGTTCACCAAGGATGCAAAAAGTGAATCTGGGTTGAGTCGCGGATCGGTTCGCTCTCTTTAAGACGTTCCGCGGCTCTGCTCGGATTTTGTGCTAGCAGTAATCAGCCCCGACGTCCCCAGGATAAAACAAGCCCAGATAAACACTGTCTCAATCGATTTTGCACAAAATCGATTGGTATACTCACACCCAACTCTCGGATATGCTCGGTATCAAAAGAAGAAACAGGAAAAACAGTATTGTAATTTGAGTGTCCTCAGCTAAGAAACCAGGAGGTGCTACTGGCTTGTGAGGGAACAAGCTTAATGTAAAAAAATAAAAAATTCTCTATTTTATTTTTAGCTCTCGGTTTTTGTTTCTACTTTTTGTTCTCTCCTATATTTTTTAATTCAACAAAACATTATATATATAAAAAAGAAAGTTTTGAACGTTGGCAATAAATTTTCAGTTTTTTTTTTAATTTTCAAACGTTGCACACTAAATAAATAACAAAAAATCTTTAGACTTAAATTTGCCATTTAACATTTAATTTAAACAAACACCAAAAACGTGTTAAAAATGAATGAAAAAAAAAACTGTTATATGTTACAAAAAATTAATGAGGGAAAAAATTGTTACATTAACCTTTATTAAGAATAGCTCAAGTGTAACTCTCTAATAAAACTTGTAACATTTTTATACAAACAAAACTCCTCAATTAATTTTGTAATAATTTTTCATTCAAAACATGTGACTCATGTTACTCCCACTTATTGAAATTCATATTTACAACAGACTTGGCATGGGCACAAACATGTATCCCTCATCCTCTCTTCTTGGTCAATATAAGGATGAGTCCATTGCTTGTATGCCAGTTGAAGAGCTTATCGAAAAGGCTGATGGATTTGCTGGAGTCTTCCCTGGTAAATCCATTCTCATTATAACTCAACTAAATGCAAAATTATAAAATATTGCGTTTACTAATGATAGTTTGCGGTATATATATACAGAGCACAAGTATGAGATTGTTAAGAAGCTTCAAGAGAGGAAGCGTATTTGTGGTATGACAGGAGATGGTGTGAATGATGCTCCAGCTCTTAAGAGGGCAGACATCGCTATTGTTGTTGCTGACGCAACTGATGCAGCAAGAAGTGCTTGAGACATTGTTTTGACCGAGCCAGGATTGAGTGTGATTGTGAGCACTGTTTTGATAAGCAGAGCCATCTTCCAGAGGATGAAGAACTACACAATATATGCAGTTTCCATCACCATTTTGGAACAACAGTATAAAATCGGTTCCATGATCCGGTTCCGGTTCCGATCATTTTAGAACCGGAACCTACCCGGATAAAATCGGTTCCTTCATTTTTGAAACCGGAACCTACCCGATTACAACCGGTTTCGATTCCAAACCCGGAAAATTGGTCCGGTTCCAACCGGTTCCGAGTAAACCCGGAACCGTTACTCACCCCTATATGATTTATTGTTTATTTGCACAAGGCCTTGTGGGACAAAAGAATCAAAGCTTTCATTTCATGCGCCGATTCTGCTTTTCCGCCGCTTCAAAAGCTTATAAAATTCTGTCAACTATTCGATTATTTATTTATTTATTTATTGTAATCAAATGCTTCATATTTATTGACTAATCATCCTATCAATGTGTTCTTTTATCTACTTTCAAAAATAATTTTAAATGCCTAATGGGGTCAAATTTTAATGTTTCTTTTTACTAAACATCTATTTTAATTGAAACATTGATCCTCAATGCTACCTAAATTGCGAGCCAGCTACTCAATTATTAAAAGAAATTAAATTGTCAATTTATTTATTAGGACTAAAAAAATCATCATGGTGGAAATTTTTCTTTTTTATTTTTATATTCAACATACAAACATTGCAACAATCAATAATTTACTTGTCTAATTTCATATAATTATAGCAGTCATTGTTAAAAATTAAAAAAAAAAAATGATTTTTTTGGACCAACCGATTAAGCATTAATCTTTCAATAAATCGGACAAGGTTCTTGATTCACAAGTAAAAGGAGAAATAAATTATGGGTGTACAGAGATAATCTAAAAATTGGTAAATATATGGCACAAATTGTCTTCTTCTTCATGCCCCAAATTTAAAATATTTAATTTTTTTTTTTGAGGTTTTGATGGATGATTTGTTTGAAAAAAGAAAATAATTCCATTAGAAGTGATAAGAAAATGAGAGAATATTTTTCGATTTAAATGAATTATTACTAGTATAATAATTTTAATAATTTTAATTTATTATATTTTCTTAAATAATGATATTTTTTTCTTTGTATCAAAATTGTCTATATTCATATTGACTTAACTAAAAATTATTATAATTTTTTAACATTTTTAATAGTAAATAAATAATTTTTTTGAATTTTGAATTTCAGCGATAAATTTTGAATTTTTTTCAACCAACTTTCATTACCAAATAATTTTTTATTAATCTCCAATAATTTTTAATTAATCACAAACCACTCTTGAAGTGATTTATTGTTGATTACCGATATATGATTAAACTAACTTTATCATAATTCAACACAAGAGTGAGCATTTGGTTTGATTTAAATCGAACCGAATTGAAATTTCAGGTACATTAAAAATTTAAACCGAATGGTTCCGGATATGTAACCCGGGTTACCATTCGGTTCGAATTAAACCCGAACCCAAACCGAAACCCGAGCATGTTAGACATAAAAAAAATTAAAATTGTTAAAAAAATATAAAAAACCGAAATGGCCACGTCAAACACTTTGATTCTTAACAAATGACAATTGCTGGCAATCACTTTGGTTCTTAGTATTAATTTCTCTCTTATTTAGACCCATCTTTATTTCATGATTTCCCTCTTCTTTTTCTTTTTTGAATGAAGAAAAATATGATTATAAACCAACCAAATTACAAATAATCAAAGCTGGAGGATTATCTGTCAAAAAACAAGCAACCAAACCAAAATATGAGGCAGCACATTGCAATCCCTAGGATTGAACTGAATTCGAAAGCAACCATCATCTCTAGTTGCTTCCTGTATCTCTTGAATTAACCAACAAATCTCTACAAGACTATTAATGTTCCCCTTGATTAAGTCAACCACATTTTTAGCGTCCGACTACACAATAATAAGTAATAGGCCTGTATCATTGACATGGGTGATCCCCATTTTAATCGCTTGAGCTTCAGCCCCGGCTGTGCCCACTATTTCCCCATTATAGTTCTTAAAAATATCACCAATACATGTAGCAGTAGCACCCCTTCTCTTAGGGGACCAGCTGATACGGCTACTCGCAGATTCGGCACATTTTGGAAGTTGCTGCTGGTTACTAATAAACTTTGCAGAATCAGAAATAATTTCTGCTCAAAATCAGATTCTGATTTCTGGAAAAGAGTATTGTTTCTTTCTAGCACTCCAAAGACTCCACATAATAGCTAAAACGCGGCTCACCTCTGTTCTGGAGAGAGTTGCAAAGCAGCTACAAATGAGCATCAGATTCCTTGAAGCTTTGAATTAACCCTTTGAAGGTTTTGATCTCTTCCAGCAATTCCTAGAGAGTTTGCACCTGAAAATTGCATGTATAGTTCTCTCCCGTTCCTGAAAACACCTCTGGCATATTTCCTCTTTACTATTTGATATTGAAGACGACATTTTGAATTTTTAGAATCTGTTATGCCTTTGAATTTTGCATTTAGATTTGGGATTTTGTTAATAACAATGTTATTATGGATATTTATAATTTCAAACTGAACTTTTTTTTTTTGGTTATGTTATTATATGATATGATGAAATGTAGTCCAAATCAAACCCAAACCGGTTTGCCCACCCGGGCTAATACCATGCACCAAAAGTGCATACAAAATCTTGAGGAGGCCAGATCTAGTAGCTCGGTATAGATGGTGTGGCCAAATTAGTCTCCGTAATATGCAGTTTGGGTATGGAGTGTTATTTGATCAAAAATAGGATTCATTTGCATTGCATTGCATTGCATTGCATTGGATTGATAGCAAATTTTAAGTTACTTGATATAAGGCGGGAATCCACACCAACAACATCAATTTTATATTAAAAAAACTATATCAATAATAATTAATTAATTAATTAATTATTACAGCATATTTAACAAACTTTTAACTACCTTCTTTTTTAACTAAGCATGCTTCACTTCATTCAAACAAACCAACAGTTGAAAAAAAAAGGAAAAACATTGGTAATTGGAAATTACCAAAACAACCCCAAAAGAAGCAAAATTACTGATCAAGCGCATTAGGTCCGGTACAGTAATTCACCACATGATTCCACACCCACTGAACCAAAAACCTCCGTCTGATCCCCTTCATATTAAACGTCGCACCATCTTCACCGTCCAACAGCTGCCCCGTGTACGACCCACCCCCTCCCGTCCCATAAATACCCTCGCACAGGTCGGCTATCTCCACGGGAGCCACCGGATCCGGCCCCGCGTACCAAGCGTTAACCAACGGGTTCGTCGCCAGCTCAGCAATCTCGTGACCTATCACGCTTATCATCCCATCGACCCCTACGTCGCCGTTTGGTGACTTCACGGCTTTCAGCCCCGGTATGTATTGGGGCACCGCGAATGGATACGCGCACACCCCGGGACACAGCTTCGCCGAGTTCCCCACCCACGCGTACGGAAGCGTGTACCCGACGATCGACGGGAAAGTGAAGTAGTGGAACCCGCACACCTGCCCGCAGAAATCCTGTACGTAGACGTCGGGTGACGTCAGCAGGAGGTAGAGCCCACTCTTCGGGTTTATCGGCAACGGCTTTGACTTCGCCGTGACGTGGCTCTTAATCACGGACTGGATCGACAGGCGCGTGAGGGTCTTCCCGTGGGAGTAAAAGCGGTCATTTTTCTCCTCGCCTAAACGAACGGTACGGGAGATGTTCGCGCCCGTTTGGTCCGTGTACAGCTGTACGGTCTTCCACCACCCAGCCACCGAGGGGCGTTTCGAGTTAACGGCCGAGATTGAGTTGATGAACTCGCGGATGATCCTCTTCTGGCTCTTCTGCCATGTTCCGTACCAGATTGTGTGGACGGTGATGTTGGCCGTGAGGACCGGGCCCATGTGGTACTTCAAGTGGACGAACTCTGATGAGCCCTCGTATTTTTTTGAGTTGCCGTTGATGTGATCAGATGTGTTGTGTTTCATGTGGGGCCATGGGCGCCAGGCAATGGACGGTGAGATAATGAGGAGTATGGTAACTAGCGTGAGGCTGAGGACCACCGTAACTGGTGGCATTTTCAGTGGACTGGAGTGAGAAGCTTTGAATGAAACATCCAGTGTTGTGTTTGTAAGGTAATTTATAGGGGGCAACAAATTATTATTTATTTAAATTTTGGAGTTCTCGTGAAATAAAAAAAAAAACAGATTTTTTTTTAAAACTTTTATTTTTTTTGAAAGGGCATTGATTTGCGGGTAATGGAGGACAGTTGGATTCTTAAAGTGAAGAGAGACGAGGAGAAAAAGTGGGGCCTACGGGTTAGGGACGAATTCAGGGGTCCATCATCATCACCATGATGGTGGTTGTCCTCATCTGATCTGATTCGATCTTAGCAAACTTATTTGTTTATGTAGCGCGGGAAAATGTTGCCGGGGCTAGTTTTGGAAATTAAAATATTTGGGATAATACTCCTACAAAGATTTCAGGTAATTTTTCAACTGTTGTATTAGTTAAATCTAAATTACAGGATTAATCGAGATATTTTAAGAAATTTTTAAAAATGAAAATTAATGATTAATTAGTTATATAATCTTAGGGGTTATACTTGTTGGGGCAATTGTGGAATCCCTATGATCGGATCGGTTCCCCCGCAACAGAAATGAGTCTAACCCGTGGATATCAAACATTACGAGTGTATAAGAAAAAATCGGGACTGAATCGGAGTCTGGAAGCTCAAGAATGGAGAAAAATAAAATTCAGTATGCGCTATATATATATATATATATGTGTGTGTGTGTGTGTTTGATTGAAATTGTCTTTCATTCTGAAGGAATTAGAGTGTATTATCCTAATATCTTCCAACTCTTTCTAAACACTTCAAAAACTCTCAAAACTAATTTTAACATAAAACCAACATCAATACATGTTATAGAACAAAATTCAAGTTTTTCAAAATATCAAATATTTTTACTAAAATATAAATTTATTCTAAATACGCACATGCGTAAATTTTGAATCAAATACACAAACCAAATTAGAATTCCAATAAGAAATATCTCCTGAACAATTCTAGGTCATCCAAATGTGGTCAAGTAATTCTAGAATAGTAGTCATAGCTCTAAGCTTTAATCTAGAGTTCCAAACTCTAATTTTATGTTTATGTCTAACATAAATATTTTGACTCAATTACAAGTATATTGTGTTTATACTTCCAAAGTATCCTAACACAATTTATTAGCCTTATTTCAACATTAAGTTATGTGAATATGCATCTAATACATAAAAGAACATAACTTAAGAGAAATTCAAACTTACCTAGCAAGCTTGATGTAAAGATGCAATCTTATTCTCTTTGTTGAAATGGTATGGGAACCTCCAAGGTTTGTAAGCTTCACTACAAGATCTAATCTTGATTCCAATGTTAGCAAGCTTCAATCCAAGATACAATCTTGATTTTTCCTAGATGAAATGTTGTAGAGACTAGAGATGGTCACCGTTCGGTTCTACGGTTTCCAGGTTGTTGTAACCGTAACCGAACCGGTTCAAAATCGGTTCGGTTACGGTTCAAGCTTTTTCGAACCGCAGAACTGAACTGAACCGAAAAATTCGGTTCCGGTTCGGTTCTCTATTTTTTAAAGGAAAAAGTAAAAAATTTGGTTCGGTTCCGGTTCGGAACCAGAACTGAACCGAACCTTAAGGTTATGGTTCCAAATTTTGTGGAACCATAACCGAATCGTTTGGGGGTTCGGTTCGATTCCGATTTTGGAACCGGATGGAACCGTAACCTTATGGTTCCATCTGGTTCAGTTTCGGTTCCAAACCGGAACCGTTGCCGGGTCTAGTAGAGACCTCACAAGCTTCTCTAAATACTTCTCTAACTTAGGCTAATTTCTCTAAGAGTTTGCTTGTACTTAGCTTTCTAAAACTTTTACTTTTATTAATTAAAATCTTCATAAAGCTTGCTATTTATAGCAAAACTTATGCAATTTTTAATTAATAAAAGTTGTAATTAACTTTTAGGTGGGTTTAATCTAAATTTTCCAAATATGTATAATTAGGTGTGACTAATCTCCATTGTTTCTCAATTTGATTTAATCCAGTTAAATCAAGTCAAGGATTAGGAAATGGATTGATTAAATGTTTGTCACTTTGATTTAATCCAATTAAATCAAGTCAAAATCACATATTATTACATACTTATAATTACCATAATATCCTCAAATGGTAGAGATAATTATGATTTTACAATTAAGCCCTTGTGTAATTATTGAATTAATCCAATTAATCCAATTAGGTCAAAGTAAATAATCAATGTTATCTAATAACACTTGATTATCTTGGTTGATAATTATAATATCAAATATTTTATTTTATCAAAAATAATTGGCTACCTAAGTGCTCAATGAGTACACTTCATATTGGGACTCTCTAAGTTTAGACACGTTCGTCATATAAGTCTAGCTAATATGTACGAAATTCAGCCACCTCCTAATTTGTGAAGAACACGAACGACCTTTCTGAACTATATAAGTCGAGATCATCACATATGTTTAACAATCCCTCCGTCGTAGGTTATTCAAGTTGTTCATAGGAAACATAGAATACACCGTCAAGTTTTCGAGACGCACATCTCATGTCGACATATCCACGATTCTTTACAACTGATGTGATCCACCTTAGGTGATTGACTTTGGCCAAAGCTTGGATACTTAAACCCCTTATTGTACACATATAGGACGACGGATCTTATCTTGCTTCGCACTTGATTACTGAGTGTATCGGTCCACACCCAACGAACATCTAGATGCCATACCATGAAAGGTTTCTGACATACATGACATCAAAGTGTGAAGGATCTCACACAAAATCAATGTTATCTTATAGTCAAATGATTACATATGCTACTCGACTCGAGGAGATTCCTATTGACGGTGGTGTGTACTTCCAACTATTAGGAATCACCTGTGAGTCATTCAGTATTCGATCCAACCAATACCCACACGTCTATACGAGTTTCCAAAACTCATGGTACATGGGGTTAAACTATTGGAACTCCAATTCCAATATACAACATGTGCTAGTCTTCTAGGTTATAGGAATACGACTATATTCCAAAACCAACGACTATGAATATTTACTTTAATAATCGTTTATAATAGTAATATTTATCTTAATATCGGACCACCTAGTGTCCAGTATTACTACAAGACTATTCTAAGGTCGATGTCATTCTTAACATATATATACATCAATATAATACGCATAATGACAGTACCATTAATAAGGTATGAAATAAAAACGTAGTTATTTTATTAATAAATAATAAAATGAACAATTCAAATTGGCACTCCAAGCACCAACTCTAACAAACTCTCATTTACTTAGTGCCAATCTGAATGGTACCACAGTCCCATCTCCTCCATATGTTTATCGAATAACGTAGAAGGTAAGTCCTTTGTAAGCAGATCTGCTATATTGTTTAGTCTTTGAACCTTCAAAACCACTATGTCTTTTCGTTCAATTAAATTACGCGGTATTTTCTTTCCACATCCTTAGACTTGGAAATTGCTCTCGGCTCCTTAGCCTGCGCAATGGCTCCGCTATTATCACATTATAATGGGATCGATCCGTAATACTATGCACAATGCCAAGTTCTGTGATAAAATTTCTAATCCATACAGCTTCTTTAGCAGCTTCTAAAGCGCTATAAATTCTGCCTCAGTGGTGGAATTAGCTGTTGAGCCTTGCTTTGAACATCACCAACTAACCGCACCACCGTTAAGGGTAAATACGTAACCTGATGTAGATTTTCTATCATCTGGATCTCCTTAGAATTCAAAGTCTGTATAACCCTTAACTTGTAGCTCATCTTCTCCATATATTAGAAACTTATCCCTAGTACCCTAAGATATTTTAGGATATGTTTAACGGCTGTCCAATGATCATTACTTGGATCAGATTGATATCGGCTGGTCACACTGACGCCGAAACTGATGTCAGGTCTAGTACACAGCATAACATACATTATGCTTCCAATACAAGAAACATGTGGCAAGTTAGACATCCTAACATCCCTTCATCAGTCTGAGGTGCTATTATCTTCGAAAGATGTATGCCATATCAGAAAGATACATTTATTGCCTTGTAGTTGGTAAAACCGTATATTTCTAACATCTTATTTATGTACGTCGATTGTGATAATCCTATAAGCTTCATAACTTTATCCTAGTAGAGCCTTATACCTAGTATATATGAAGCTTCACCCATATCTTTCATGGAGAAGTTCTTTCAAAGGTAGGCTTTCACACTTTGCATCAATCTTATATCATTTCCTCTGATAAAGATGTCATCTATATACAAGACTAGGAAAACTATCATGCCCTCACTCACTATTTTCTAAACACATGGTTCTTTATCGTTCTTGATGAATCCAGATAATCTAATTATCTCATCAAAATGACGATTCCAGCTTCGGGATGCCTGTTTAAGTCCATAAATAAACTTTTTGAGCTTACAAACCAAGTTTGAAGTCTCACTGGATACGAAACCCTCTGGTTGTTCCATATAGATATCCTCCTCAAGGAATCCATTTAGGAAATCGGTTTTCACATCCATCTGTCATATCTCATAGTCGTGATATGTAGTAATGGCTAAAAGAATCCTAATGGATTTTAGCATGGCTACTGGTGAAAAAGTTTCCTCATAGTCAATCCTAGGACGTTGAGTGTAACCTGTCGCTACCAGTCGGGCCTTAAAGGTTTCTACATTTCCATCGGGCCCTCGTTTTCTTTTGTAAATCCATTTACAACTTATAGGTTTAACTCTTTCAAGAAGTTCAATTAAGTCCCAGACTTGATTGTCATGCATAGAATCCATCTTGGATTTCCTAGCTTCCTACCATTTTCCCGAATCGATATCCAATATCGCTTCTTTATACGTAGTGGGATCTGTTTCCTCCAAGAGGAGAACATCAAGGCTCGTATCAGATGTTAAAAACAGTCTTTCAGGAGGTCTTGATATTCTATTCGACTTACGTAGAACCTGTGTTGTAGATCCTTCACCTATTTGGATCTCTAGTTCCATCTCAAGTTCCTTACTGTTTGGATTAAACTCATCAAGTTCAATCTTTCTACAAATCCCACTATTTCTCAAAAATTCATTTTCAAGAAAAGTGGCAAAGTGAACAACAAATACATTTTGTTGCTCAGAATCATAGAATTAATATCCCAAATAGTTTTCAAGATATCCAACAAACCTATATTTATACCCTCTAGGTGCTAGTTTATCCCACTGCGCAACTCTAACATATGCAGGACAACCCCAAATTTTTAAACACCTAAGACTTGGATTTCTACCGAACCATATCTGATAGGGGCTCGTAGAAACAACTTTCAATGGAACCATATTAAGTATGTGGACATCAGTAAGTAAAGCGTAACCCTAAATGTAATAAAGAAGATCTGTATAGTTCATCATTGATTGCACCATATCTAATAAAGTACGAACTCTACGCTTAGACACACCATTGTGTTGAGGTGTTTCGGGTGGGCTATATTGGGCAAGAATTATATTCTCCCTTAATTACTGAATTCTTCACTCATGTATTCACCGCCTCGATCTGATCTAAGGTATTTGATGAATTTACTGGTTTGTTTTTCTACTTCGTTTCGGAATATTTTGAACTTGTCAAATATTTAAGACTTATGTTTCATCAGATAGACATATCCATACCTAGACTTATCATCCGTGAAAGTCACGAAGTATGTTGAACCATCATGAGCGGCATGATTTAATGGATAACACATCGCTATGTATTAGTTCCAATAAATCTCCAGCACGGTGTCCAACACCTAGAAATGGGGCATTTGTCATCTTTCCTTGGATACATGACTCACAAATCAGATAAGGATCTAAGGTAAGATTTTCAATCAAACCATAATTTACCAATTTGGATAGACGTCTAACACCTATGTGGCCCAATTTTAAATGCCATAATTCAGTATTATTTAGTTCAGATTTCTTATTTTTATTTTCCTCTACATTAAAAACATCTCTACATGTTTCCAAAACATAGTGACCATCAGTTAAAGAACATTCACATTTCAATAATTTTTTTTTATCATACAAACATAAAGTTTCATCCTTAATGTTTATTTTATATCACTTTTTATCTAATATTGGTAGTGATATTATTTGTCTGATAAGTGAGGGTACATAATAACAGTCATGTAAATCTAATTTACATCAATTTGGGAGATCTAAAACAACTATTCATATGGCCTTAACATCCAATGTCTCGCCATTGCCAACTTTAAACTGCTCCCATTTATTCAGCCTTTTTCTTACCCTCATTACCTGCAGGGAGTTGTAAATATGAGCAGGACTGTCAGTGTCTAATACCCATCCACTATTTGCATCTAAGACTAATGAGATGTCAAAAATTGGAAAAATACAAAGCGTACTTGAGGCTCATACTTTTTCTATCAGCTCTGGACAGTCTTTCTTCCAGTGTCTAGACTTCTTACAATGTAGACATTGGTCACGAGCTATTTGTGATTTTACGCCTTTGCGCTTCTTGGAGTTTTTCTTTGATATCTTATTCTTCCCCATTTTGATTTTCTTTGACTTCCCAGAAGTCTTCGAAGAGCCAGCTCTACCATGGAGGTATAAAGTAGGGTTGCCTTTTCTCATATCATGTTCCGCCGTGCGTAACATGTTATGAAGTTTTTCATAGCTGGCTTGCATCAAGTGCATATGGAAGTTTAACACAAAGCCAACATAAGATCCAGACAAAGAAGACAAAATCAAATTACGGCCCAGTTGTTCATCAATCACAATGCCCTGTTGTTCTAGGTATCAAATTCGGTCGATCATGTTCAAAACATGAATGCTGACAGCTCCTCCATCCTTGTGTTCAGCACTTAACAATTCCTTAGACCTTCGATAAAGTTCAATCTATTGATTTGCCTCGAATAACTCATTGAGTGTTTGCATGATGCTCCAAGCATCCGGTACCTCTATGAACTGTCTCAGTAAATTTGGAATCATCGATCCCAAGATGTAGGATTTCACTTTAAGGTTATCATCCTTCCATCTATTAAAAGTTTCTCGCTCTTCTGGAGTGGAGTCAAGATCGATTTCAACATGCAGTGGATTGACAGCGACATAAGTCAACTTTTCAAACTCTAAGACAAGACGTATGTTCATTTCCCATTCGAAATAGTTATCGGCTCCTTTTAGCTTATTGGTATCCAAAAGTCTCATCAATGGATTAGTGGCAGCCACCTACAAGATAATATTTTAAACAGTAGCATAACATTTTTCATTTCAAAAATAATAACACTAATTGATTATGAAATTTTAAATCTATTAGTGTCATCCCACTACTTTACATAATTCCGTAATCTCCCCTAACGGAAAAATAGAAATTTGACTATCAAAATTGCATAGTGGAAATTGGATCTCATGACATTTAATCCAACCTCACACTAATGACGATATTGGCCTTTATAAACTCATTAAGGTCAATCACTTCATGTGACTCCTAGTTTGGTTCTGAACCGTTTCTTATCCTCACACTAATGATGATATTGGATTAAGACGTGTTATAGGTGTATACTTGTCAATTTGCACTAATGAGCTTCATATGTACACCCTCACACTAATGTCGATATTGGGTGACTGCGTTAACTCATCACGCTACGTCTAATGTTTTACCGGAGCGACCTAAGTTCCGAACACTTATATCCTCACATTAATGACGATATTGGATATAAGTAGTAAGAACTCATTCATCTCCATATTGACAAGACAGACCTTCTAATAATGCTCCAACATTACTAATATTATTACTTAAAATTAAAAGAAAGTAATCACTTAATCACGAGAGATTTATGATAATCAAGTCATTAATTTAATTAGGTCAAAATTTTAATTTAAAACATGCAATACATATCCAATATGACTTATGCATAATTAAATTAAAATTACTATGGCATATATTCAAAAACATATGTTGTTTGGTTAAGTCTTGCTCTGATATCATTCTGTTGGGGCAGTTGTGGAACCCCTAAGGTCCGATCGGTGTCTCACGCAGCGGGAGTGGGTCTAACCCGTGAATATCAAGCATGACTGTAATTTTAAATTATGTAATGAAATACTATATTCCATTACGAGTGTATCGGAAAAGTCTGGGATTGAATCGGAGTTCGGAAGCCCAAGAACTTAGAAAAACAAAACTCAACGCACGCAGCGCGTACGCACACGCGCACTGTGCGCACAACCCTATATATTTTTTTTGGTTTGATTGAAATTGACTTTCCTTCAGCTCTCTTTCAAGAGAGCTGAAGGAATTAGGGTGTATTACCCTAATATCTTCCAACTCTCACTAAACACTTCAAAAACACCAAAAACTAATTTTTAACATCAAAATCAACATCAACACATGTTATAGAACAAAATTCAAAATTTTCAAAATATCAAATATTTTTACTAAAACATAAATTTATTCTAAATACGCACTTGCATAAATTTTGAATCAAATACACAAACCAAATTAGAATCTCAATAAGAAATATCTCGTGAACAAGTCCGCATGAAATTCATTTCAAACCATTTCCGGTAAAAATTAAAATCATGATGCAATACATGTCATTACCGAAATAGTTTATGCATTAAACATGACATGAGCGATGCGATGAACATAAACCATATGCACAATAATAAGAACAATCAACATATATTTTACAATAAACGTATATAACCATACTAAATCTACTCGACTCCAACATCATTCAACAATCACGACAAACATATCATTTAATTTAATACATAAGTCCCGTGGTACAGTTGGAAAATTACTTACCTCTTCGAGGATTTCAAATAGTATACCTAGTTCGTTAACTTGCTCCTGAAATATGTAACATATCGAGTTATAAGGAAAAAAACTCATACGATTTATTGTCCCTATTATGTTTATCCGTGTAAGTGTTTATACATAAATATATATTTATATTCTTATTTATCACCCTTATTCTCATTGGCGCTAACATACAAATACAATTACGTATTTCTAATAGGTCACCCAAATGTGGTCAAGTAATTCTAGAATGGTAGCAATAACTCTAAGCTTTAATCTAGAGTTCCAAACTCTAATTTTATATTTATGTCTAACATAAATATTTTGACCCAATTACAAGCATATTGTGTTTATACTTCCAAAGCATCCTAACAAAATTTATTAGCCTTATTTCAACATTAAGTTATGTGATCATGCATCCAATACATAAAATCAAATAACTTAAGAGAAGTTCAAACTTATCTAGCAAGCTTGATGCAATGATCCAATCTTCTTCTCTTTGTTGAAATGGTAGGAGAACCTCCAAGATTTGCAAGCTTCACTCCAAAATCCAATCTTGATTTCAATGTTAGCAAGCTTCAATCCAAGATCAAATCTTGATTTCTCCTAGATGAAATGTTGTAGAGACCTCACAAGCTTCTCTAAATATTTCTCTAACTTAATCTAATTTCTCTAAGAATTTGCTTGTATTTGGCTTTCTCAAGCTTTTGCTTTTCTTAATTAAGACACTCCTAAAGCTTGCTATTTAGAGCAAAACTTAGGCAATTTTTAATTAATAAAAGTTTTAATCAACTTTTAGGTGGGCTTAATCTAATTTGTCCAAATATGTATAATTAGGTGTGACTAGCCTCCATTGTCTCCCACTTAGATTTAATCCAATTAAATCAAGCCAATGATTAGGAAATGGATTAGTTAAATGTTTGCCACTTTGATTTAATCCAATTAAATTAAACCAAAACCACCTATTATTACATACTTATAATTACCATAATATCCTCAAATGGTAGAGATAATTATGATTTTACAATTAAGCCCTTGTGTAATTATTTAATTAATCCAATTAGGTCAAAGTAAATAATCAATGTTATCCAATAACACTTGATTATCTTGGTTGATAATTATAATATCGAATATTTTATAAAAAATAACCGGCTACCCAAGTGCTCAACGAGTACACTTCATATTAGGACTCTTTAAGTTTAGACATGTTCGTCATAGAAGCCTAGTTGATATGTATGTAATTCGTCCACCTCTGAATTCGTGAAGAATACGAACGACCTTTCTGAACTATACAAGTCGAGATCATCACATATGTTTAACAATCCTTCCGTCATAGGCTATCTGAGTTGTGCTTAGGAAACATAGAATACACCGTCAAGTTTTCGAGGCGCACATCTCTTGTCGACATGCCCACGATTCTTTACAACTCATGCGATCCACCCTAGGTGATCGACTTGGTCAAAGCTTTAAGAATCGTGACTTTACTCACATGGATATCTAAACCCCTTAATGTACACATACGGACCGACAGATCCTATCTTGCTTAGCACTTGATTACTGAGTGCATCGGTCCACACCCACGAATATCTAGAAGTCATACCATGAAAGGTTTCTGACATACATGGCATCAAAGTGTGGATGATCTCACACAAAATCAATGCTATCATATAGTCAAAGGATTACATATGCTACTCGACTCGAGGAGATTCCTGTTGACGGTGGTGTGTACTTCAAACTATTAGGAATCACCTGTGAGTCATTCAGTATTCGGTCCAACCAATACCCACACGTCTATACGAGTTTCCAAAACTCATGGTACATTGGGTTAAACCATTTGAACTCCAATTCCAATATACAACATGTGATAGTCTTATAGGTTATATGAATTCGACCGTATTCCAAAACCAACGAGTGAATATTTACTTTAAGAATCGTTTATAATAGTAATATCCACCTAGTGTCCATTATTACTACAAGACTATTTTAAGGTCAATATCCACCTAGGTTTGGATGAAAATATTTGAATAATATGTTTGTTTTTCTTTTTTAAACATTTGATTAAAAATATAAGTTGTTGATGGTGTTTTCAGGCACTATAACATTTAGAGCAGCACGACAAGGACAGAAGGGTAATTCCCTGACTGGTTGAGATCATAAAAACCGACCCGACCACAACATGTAGGGACCGACCACTTTGGTTCGGATGACCGAGCACAATAAGGTCGGCAGAAACACTCACAGCATAAAAGATTGCCCTGACCGACCTCATGAAGACCGACCAGATGGCGAGACGTGTTCAAGATGACGACACCTCATTCTTGCGGATAAGATAAAACGAGTTATCCTACTCTCACAAGGAAATAAAGTCAGAACCCGAAAAGGAATAAGAAAAGAGAAAGGAAAATCAGACTAGGAATCCTTGCAAGGAAAGAAGACTAAAGTTCAACTAGGATTTCTTATGCGAATATGAGTCTGATTTCTGTGTTCTTATAAATAGGAGGGCATAGTATGTGTAAAAGGCATCATAAAAAAGTGGAGATCAAGATCATTATTGGGAGACTTGTAAACAAAAGAGAGAGCTGAGAAGCGTATTTGAGTAATAAAAAGTACCATCATGTTCTTGTCCGTAGACGTAGGTCGGATCCAAAATCCACCGAACCACGTTAAATCTCCTTGTTGATTGGTGTGTTTATCTGTCTTTTGCTAAATTTGCTTTTGGTCCCCCATAAACCAAACAAATTCACTATTGAAGGAGGATTATCTCGGAGGTGATATTCCCATATTACCCTGAGACCAAAATCCACCGTCAACAGTTGGCGCCGACTGTGGGGATTTCTCAACAAAAAGCAACTCGCGTAGTAAGACAAATGGCGGAAGGCGGAAACCAACAATCATCAGGGAGCTCGGCTGCGGATTGGATGGAGAAGATCGAGGAAAACCTTAGGAAAGAAAGGGAGGAAAACCAAACTCTGCTAAAAGCCATAGTAGACCGATTAGAAAAGATGGAGGGAGCACACAACGGACAATTCGAGGCCGGGACTAGCCGACGAAGGAATGAAATAGCGGAAGGAAAGAGAATTGTCGATGTAAGTGAGGACGACAGACCCCGAAGGAGGGATCCCTACAGGGTAAGATCCGTGGTGGTGCAGAAAGATGCCCAGACCGAGGACACATGGGAGGAGGAGGATGACAAATCATCACCAGACTCCTCCTACGATAGCCCTCACAGCACCCGGAGAAGAGGGAAAGAATATACCGAAAGAGTACGAGAGGATACCGACCTCGAAAAGCACCGTCCCCGAGAAAGTAGAAAGAAAAAAAACCACAGGAGGCGGCATGGAATCAAAGACAGCAGCATGAAATCTTGGACGGCAAAGATGAAGAGCTGGTCAAATGGGGAGTATACCCCAGTACAAACAGAGGGGATGTCCAGGACGGCAAAGATGAGTCCCCCCTCACAGAAGAAATAAAGTCGGAGAAATTCCCAAAAAGATTCAGCATGCCGACCATGACACCATACAAGGGCCATACCGATCCCAAAACCCACATTGAAGGTTTCGTCCTACTAATGGAGGTGCAAGGGGTAACAGGGGACGCCATCTGCAAAATGTTCCCCTTAACTCTAGCCGGACCGGCCATTCTATGGTATAGAAGCCTAGCCCCAAGAAACATCAGCAGCTTCGCACAACTGAGGAAGTCATTCATACGACACTTCAAGGGGGCTTGTGTCCCCAGAAAAATGATTGGAGAACTAAGGCTTATGAAGCAAGGAGACGATGAACCTTTAAAGATATTTATTGAAAGATACCATAATATGGTACTCGAAGTCGGAGGGTATGAATCCCCCGAGGCCCTGGAAAGCTTGAAGGGAGCCTTGAAGGTCGGAAGGCTATGGACCCATCTGAGAATCCAAGACACCCCGGACTACGCAACCGCCCTGGAGGTGGCCCGAAAATTCGTTTTATTAGAGAACGAGGAGAAAGTATCCCGAAAAGGGAACACCATCAGAGAAAGAACCACAAGGGAGGGCGCCCCCCGCCGAACAGAAAGAGAATCGAGAAGACTACCCCCGAAGCACAAAGAATTCAAACCACTGCACCGAGACAATCAAGAGAGAAGGGTGCCGACCCAAGTAAACCATGTGGTCGGGGAAGATGCGTACATTCCGCTAAAGAAACCACTGGGACAAATTGTCATGGAGATCCAGGGGAAAGGCCTCTTAGTGGAACCCGACCAAAGGAGATTCCCCCCGGACAAAAGGAACCAAAAGGCTTATTGTGTACACCACAACTCCAAAGGACATGCAACAGACGGATGTAAAGATCTGCGAGAACAAATGGAAGATCTAGCACGAAACGGGTATCTAAACAAATACATTGACCACGAGGTCATGACAGCCAGACAAAGAGCACGTGGTCGCCAAATCAATATCATCGCAGGAGGGAGAACACTAGCCGGAAACTCTAACCGGTCAATGAAAGATTACAGCAGAACCCGAGGACCAGATGTCTTAGAAACAGAGCAGGTCACAGGGCTACATGGAGGTCGGTCGGTACCAATAATGTTCACTGATGAGGATACCCGAGGAGTAAGTTTTCCTCATGACGATGCATTGATAATCAAGGCAGTCATCAGCGGGTCGGAGGTAGACAGAATCCTAGTGGACCCTGGGAGCGCGGTTGACATAATTTCCAGAGAAGTACTGGACGACCTAGGGGTAGAATATGCAACCCTGACCAACGATAGCACTCCCTTTATAGGTTTCGGAGGATCAGCCGTCATCCCACTAGGAAGAATACAGTTGGCAATAACTGTCGGGACATATCCTCGGACCCGGACGATCATGACAGACTTCACTGTAGTAGACTGCATGAGCAGTTACCAGGCCATCATCGGGCGACCCTTCATGATGAAGACAAAAGCCGCAATGTCCTGCTACCACCTGAAACTGAAATTCCCCACCCAGGAAGGAATCAGAATTGTGTGCGGAAGCCAGAAAACAGCTCGCAGCTGCTTTGCGACTCTCTCACGAGAAACTCTCTGCATCACCAAAGACAACCGAAAACGACAAAGGAACCAGTGAGAGGAGGAAGAAGACAGAAACCCAGGGCCCCGACCAAACAAAAATGCCCGACTCGCTGCAGCGGAGGAAACGGAGGAGATAAAACTTTACGGGCCAGGAAAAAGTATAAAGATAGGGAGAGGCCTGAGCAAGTCTATACGACAAGACCTTCTAGAATGCCTGAAGGGATACCCAGACGTCTTTGCCTGGGGATACAATGACATGCCGGGGATCGACCCGAGATTCATCAATCACCGCCTAGCAGTAGACTCATCTCGCAAGCCGGTCAGGCAAAAGAGAAGGAACTTCAATCAAGAGAGGAGTAAAGTAATAGCAGTCGAGGTCGAGAAGTTACTAAAGGCAGATCTCATCAGGGAAGCAAGGTACCCAGATTGGGTATCAAACGTGGTTTTGGTTAGGAAGAACAATGGCAAATGGCGAATGTGTGTCGATTTCACCGACTTAAACAAGGCGTGCCCAAAGGACAGCTTTCCTTTGCCGAACATAGACCAGCTAGTAGACACCACAACCTGTCAAGGATTACTGAGCTTCATGGATGCCTTCTCCGGATACAACCAGGTCAAAATGTGCCCGGCGGACGAAGAGAAGACAACCTTCATCACAGATCAGGGGCTTTACTGCTATAAAGTGATGCCCTTCGGGCTAAAAAACGCGGGGGCAACCTTTCAAAGGTTGGTAAACAAAGTTTTCAAACCACTCATCGGCATCACAATGCTAGTTTATGTCGATGACATGATAACAATGTCAAAAGAACCAAACAATCACATGGACGACCTGAAGAGGACCTTTGAGCTCCTAAGACAACACAACCTGAAACTCAATCCGGAAAAATGTACCTTCGGGGTAGCTTCAGGGAAATTTTTAGGCTACATGGTAAGTGCCCGAGGAATTGAAGCAAACCCACAGAAGATCCAGGCAATACTGGCCCTAAAGTCTCCCAAAACAGTAAAAGAAGTACAGAGTCTGACCGGTAGAGTGGCCGCGCTCAACCGGTTCATATCACGAGCAACTGAAAAATGCCACCCTTTCTTCAAAGTAATCCAAAAAGCGAAAAAGGATGTCGACTGGACGACAGAATGCGAAGAAGCCTTCCAGCAGTTGAAACAGTATCTGGTGCAGCCCCCACTCCTGGCTAAACCACTCCCGGGTGAAACATTATACCTATATCTGGCCGTTTCGGACCGAGCAGTAAGTTCAGTACTGATACAAGAAACCGACAAGATCCAGAAGCCTGTCTACTATATCAGCAAAGCCCTCTTAGACGCTGAAACCCGGTATCCAGTACACGAACTAGTCGCCCTTTCACTGGTTACGGCAGCTCGAAAATTGCGACCTTACTTCGAGGCCCATCCTATCAGGGTATACACCGGCCACCCCCTAAAACAAATTCTGCAGCGGCCAGAGGTTTCCGGCAGATTAGTAAAGTGGTCGGTAGAACTAAGTGAACATGACATCGCCTACCTCCCCAGAGCAGCAGTAAAGGGACAGGCCTTGGCAGATTTTGTCGCCGAATGTACCGACCCCCAGACCCTGGCTATAGACGAAGACAAATGGGAAATGTCTGTAGACGGTTCGGCCAACACACAAGGCAATGGCGCGGGAATCGTCCTAAAAAGCGACGGAGGAGAAGAAATCTTACTCGCCCTGAAATTCGCTTTCATAGCAACCAACAATGAAGCCGAGTATGAAGCAATACTGGGCGGTTTGAGACTATGCACGGTGCTAGGGATCCAAAATATGGTAGTAAGGAGTGACTCGCAGTTAGCCGTTCAGCAACTGAAGGGGGCATTTCAAGCAAAAGAGCCTAGTATGATGGCCTATCTGACCGAAGTACGAAAGTTAACGGGGAAAATGGGGGATGTAAGCTTCGAACAAATCCCTCAAGAAGACAATTGTGAGGCAGACTCCCTGGCACGGCTCGCCTCTTCAACAAAAGCCGAACACCCCAGGATAATCCCCTTGATTTACGTCCGGGAAAGAAGCGTGAGAGAATCTAAAGTGGAAGTTCTAGATAAAGAAAACCAAGCATCATGGATGCAACCCATCAGAAAATACTTGGAAATGGGAGAAACACCAGAGGACAAAACGAAGGCCAGAAATTTAAGATACAAAAGCACCAAATTCTCCCTAATCGACGGGGTACTTTACCGACGGGGTTACTCAGTCCCCCTCTTAAGATGTCTTGCAGAAGAAGAGGCAAATTATGTGCTCAGAGAGATACATACGGGCATCTGCAGAAGCCACGCCGGAGGTCGCTCAATTGCTTTCAAAGCCTTAAGACAAGGTTTTTACTGGCCGACCATGCACCAAGACGGCATAGAAGTGGCCCGCAAGTGCGAAGGATGTCAGAAAAACGCAAACCTCCACCACCAACCAGCCGAACAGTTGACCACACTACTCAGTCCCTGGCCGTTCGCCCAGTGGGGACTAGACATCATTGGGCCAATGCCACAAGGGAAAGGACAGGCGAAGTATGCCATCGTGGCCATAGACTATTTCACCAAATGGGTGGAGGCAGAGCCCCTATCCACCATAACGGAGAAAAGAGCCACTGAATTCCTGAGGAAAAATATCGTCTGCCGGTTCGGGATTCCCCGAGCCATCATCACGGACAACGGGAAGCAATTTGACAGCAAAGGTTTCAGAAAACTCTGCGAGGACCTCCAGATTGCCCTAAGATTTGCCACACCAGCCCATCCCAAATCAAACGGCCAAGTCGAGGCGACGAACAAAACCATCAAGGCCAACCTAAAAGCTCGGCTTGGATCCAGCAAGGGCCTATGGGTCGAGGAACTACCAGAGGTACTATGGGCGCACCGGACAACCTATAAGGACTCCACGGGAGAAACCCTGTTCTCCTTAGCATACGGATATGAAGCTGTCATCCCAGCAGAGATCAAAGTAACCTCCCATAGGGTTCAGCACTACGAGAGTAAACAGAATGAATGACTTATCAGAAACCACCTCGACCTGATCGAAGAAAAGAGAGAGAGGTCGGCCATGAAAACAGCAATCTACCAACAAAGGATGGCTCGTTTCTACAATAAAAGGATTCGGACACGCACCTTCATCCCAGACGACCTAGTGCTAAGAAAGGTCACCATAAATACTCGAAAGCCAGAGGAGGGCTCCCTGGGCGCCAAATGGGAAGGGCCCTACAAGGTGGTAAAAGTGGTAAAACCAGGGGTGTACATCCTAGAGCGATTGGACGGCACAAGATTAAAAAAGCCATGGAACGCTGAGATGTTGAGGAAATACTTCCAGTAAACTTTCCTTTCCTCCTATCTGTTTACAGCAAAAAGGACAGGGACCCAAATACATAAAGCCTCTCTCAAAATGACCCACAGAGAGTTGTAAGAAGGGCAGTACGTCCCCGAGCATAAATAAAACTTTCTTTTTTTCTTACCACTCTCAGATTAGAACTTTACGAAACCATATTCAAAAAAAAAAAAAAAAAACTCGGGGACATGCTCACGACAACGATCCAAAGCTAAAGAACACAAAACTCACAACTGCTCGACCACAGATACCACCACAAAAATGCACAGAGTCACACCAGAATCATCCGACTCCATACAAAAAAAAGGGAGCACAGAGAACATAGATCTTTGAGAAGCAAACATAAGGAGGAATAAACCCTTAATGTTTCAATCAGCTCGGGGCTGGATTACGTTCCGCCGAGGCCTCTTCATTAATCGGCTCGGGGCTGGATTACATTCCGCCGAGGCCTCTTCATTAATCGGCTCGGGGCTGGATTACGTTCCTCCGAGGCCTCTTCATTAATCGGCTCGGGGCTGGATTACATTCCGCCGAGGCCTCTTCATTAATCGGCTCGGGGCTGGATTATGTTCCGCCGAGGCCTCTTCATTAGTCGGCTCGGGGCTGGATCTCGTTCCGCCGATGCCGTTTTCGGCTCGGGGTCGGGTTACGTCCCACCGAGTCAATACTCATTGGACTGGGGACGGAACATTCCCCCAGAACCAAGTATCTCTCTTGGCTCGGGTCCTCAGGGGCATACTCGATGCATAGGATCCGTGAGAAGCATAGCACGGGGAGAGATGATACCCCCGTGACGACTGCTTACTCCAGTGTTACCGAACATAAGGAGGAAACATGCCCTTAATGTGTCGAACACTCTTTTGATCCTCACCTACCCGATGTAATGGATCCGTGGGAAAGCATAGCACGGGGGATAATGACACCCCGTGACGATTGCTAGCTCCAGTGATGCCGGAACTAAGGAGGAACATACCCTTAGTAGTCCGGACACTCTTTGATCCATTCATCATCCGGATCTGTGAGAGACACAGCACGGGGATGCGTTATGCCCCTGTGGCGTGTGCCTGCTCCACCGTGGTAAGGAGGAGCCCTCATACAATACACAGGCTCCCCAGTGAACCAACGTGTAGAGGATGTGCCCTTACCATTCAAACGCTCTTCTGATCCGAATCCTGGTTCGCCGGGACACTGAATTGAAAGATTCAGAATTGTGTTTTGGAGACCTCGGGCAGGACGCTGTTTTGAGGCATCCATGTTGTTATTCTTTTACAAAAAACATTTTTTTTTTTGGGATAGGTGCTAAGTCATCCCCATTTTTTATTTTCCAGAAACTTGTTTTCGTTTTCCGCCGGTCTGGTAGGGGGACGCCCGTGCCAGATTCGGTAGGGCTTCGAAGGTTGATTCATTTCCCTTCTGAATAAGTCCCAGGGGTTAGTCGGCTCGGGGCTGGATTTCGTTCCGCCGAGGCCACTTGGTTATTCAGCTCGGGGTCGGGTTACGTCCCACCGAGTCAAGCTCCTTTGGTTTGGGGAGGTAACATTCCCCCAGAACCCAAGTCTTTCACTCAGCTCGGGGTCGGGTTACGTCCCACCGAGTCAAGCTCCTTTGGTTTGGGGACGTAACATTCCCCCAGGTCCAAGTTCCTTTCTCAGCTCGGGGTCGGGGTACGTCCCACCGAGTCAGCCCTTTGGACTGGGGACGTAACATTCCCCCAGGTCCAAGTTCCTTTCTCAGCTCGGGGTCGAGGTACGTCCCACCGAGTCAGCCCTTTGAACTGGGGACGTAAAATTCCCCCAGGTCCAGGTTCCTTTCTCAGCTCGGGGTCGGGGTACGTCCCACCGAGTCAGCCCTTTGGACTGGGGACGTAACATTCCCCCAGGTCCAAGTTCCTTTCTCAGCTCGGGGGCAGGTTACGTCCCACCGAGTCAAGCTCCTTTGGTTTGGGGAGGTAACATTCCCCCAGAACCAAGTCTTTCACTCAGCTCGGGGTCGGGTTACGTCCCACCGAGTCAAGCTCATTTGGTTTGGGGACGTAACATTCCCCCAGGTCCAAGTTCCTTTCTCAGCTCGGGGTCGGGGTACGTCCCACCGAGTCAGCCCTTTGGACTGGGGACGTAACATTCCCCCAGGTCCAAGTTCCTTTCTCAGCTCGGGGTCGGGGTACGTCCCACCGAGTCAGCCCTTTGAACTGGGGACGTAACATTCCCCCGGGTCCAGGTTCCTTTCTCAGCTCGGGGTCGGGTTACGTCCCACCGAGTCAAGCTCATTTGGTTTGGGGACGTAACATTCCCCCAGGTCCAAGTTCCTTCTCAGCTCGGGGTCGGGGTACGTCCCACCGAGTCAGCCCTTTGGACTGGGGACGTAACATTCCCCCAGGTCCAAGTTCCTTTCTCAGCTCGGGGTCGGGGTACGTCCCACCGAGTCAGCCCTTTGAACTGGGGACGTAACATTCCCCCGGGTCCAGGTTCCTTTCTCAGCTCGGGGTCGGGGTACGTCCCACCGAGTCAGCCCTTTGGATTGGGGACGTAACATTCCCCCAGGTCCAAGTTCCTTTCTCAGCTCGGGGGCAGGTTACGTCCCACCGAGCCAACTCCTTCGATTTGGGGAGGAAACATTCCCCCAGAATCCAAGTCTATCACTCAGCTCGGGGTCAGGTTAGACCCCTCAGGCTCATGCTGACCCCTGAAGGGTCTCAAAATTGTTCGGATAACAGGAAAAGAAAAACAAAAAAAGGAGAAAGAGATAAAAAAAAAAGAGACACATAAATAAATATATATATACATATGTCAAAATACAAAAACTTGAAGTTTTTATTACAAGAAGTAAAGTGTACATAGGGCCCCGGTCGGGTTACCCTTTCTCATTCAGCCCGCACAGGGGCGGAAATTTCTTCCTCAGCCAGCTCAGACGACGGAAGGATTGGCTCGATCTCAGGGGGAGGAACAGCTGCTTCATCCTCGGCAGCATGTGAGACCTCTGCTTCAGGGATAGAGGGAGGGATCTCGAGGCAGTCCTCGCCGGGGGCTGGAACATCAGGTCGTTCTTCTTGGGGAGCCCCGGAATCCGGAACCACCGATATCGGGTCATGATCCATCACCTCCTCGGAAGGAGGAGGGAGCCACTTCCGAAACTCCTCCTCAGAAATATCCCCCTTGCAAAAACTGATGGCCGCATAAATAGGGTCCATGTTCAGACTTGGCAGCACCATCGGTATTAGATCAGCACAATCACCAACTCCATCAAGACGGATGGCCTCCTTCTCGGTCTCAAGATCGGCTTCTCTCTCCTCAAGCTCGGCCTCTTTCCTCTCGAGGTCATCCCGGGCCCGCGCCATTTGTTCTTCATTGGCCTTCAATTTGGTTTCAACACTGGCCACCTTCGCCTTCAAAACGCCGATCTCAGATTGGGCAGTTTTCAAATCCTCCCGAGCATTGTCGGCAAGCTTTCGCTCCAGCGCAGCAGCAGCCTTAAGAGCCTTATTAATTTTGAAGTTCTCAATGGCGGTCGCTTCGTGATTCTTTATCACCTCCTCCCGGTCGGCCAGTTTAGCTTCCACTTCTGAAAGACGATTCTGAAGCCTCTGGGCCTGACCACCCTCAGACAATAGACTCAGAAGGAGGTCCTTGTTCTTCGCCATAAGGTAAGTAGCCTACACGGAAACAAAGAAAGTCAAGATATGATACGAAGAAGACCGAGAACCGAAGTAAAAAAAAAAGAATAAAACTACCTTTGCCATTTGAGAGCTCATCTCGGTCACTACAGCTTCGGGAGAGATATCCTCATATCTCGAGACCTCCCCCGGGGGAATGACCTCGGCCAGTTCATTAAAAGCCGGTACTAGATGTGAGGTAGCCTCCCGGATGCTCTCTCCCAAATCATCCACCCCGAGGATTACAGGGCCCTTTCGCTTCTTGGAGGAGCCCGCGGATGATTTTTTCCCCCGACGAAAATCTTTCTTCTTGCCCGGGACAGGATCCGCCTCCTCCTCTTGAACCAACTCGGTCTCCTCTGACCCGAACTGACGCCTCCTCTTCCTAAGAGGCTTCGGTGGACTGACGAGACGAGCAGATCCTGACGACTGCGCACTAGGAGAAGTAGACCCAGAGCAGCCAACTGAACTCTCCCTTGAGACGCCCTCTCAGCCCCAGCAGGGTCAGGTTGTGCCCGGGAAGTTCCAGTTTCCGCATGATCGGCCTTCTTCATAGTACCGGCCAACTTCTCGAGAAACTTTGGCCTCTTCGACATGCCTACAAAAAAAAAGGGGGGAAAAGGAAATCAGGACCCGAGCATATAACAAAGACATCAAACACATGATAAACAAACAGGGAAGATCATCAAAACAGCCAGCAGACATCTACCTATCCGACCCGAGACTTCCGGAGGGACGGTCCGAGTAAGGCCCGACTCAACAAAGGCCGCATCATTGACCAACTTCCTCTAGTGGGCAGCATACCCCCGAGCCCAATGTACCCGCCTCCGAACCTGACGAGAAACCTTGGAAGCATCTCGCCAACAAGCTGGGAGGAACCAGAGAAGTTAGAGACCTAAGAAACTAAGAACGGGAATAAAAAAAAGAGGGGTATTAAACTCCTAACCTCCCGCCCTGAAGATATCCGGAACCGAGACGTCCTCCTCAAACGATCTCAGGACCCGACCCCAATCCCCAGTAGCCCAGAACCAAAGATCCTTGAAATTCTTGTTAGAGTCGGGAAGTTTCTGGACAAGGTTGGACGAACTATCATAAGCTGAGAGGTAATACCAACCGTAGTGAGTCTTTGGGTTAGACTTCAAACGATATAACCTCTTCACCTCTTCCAAACAAGGTACACCTAAACCTGCCCGGTGCCAAACCACATATATGCCGGCCAGAATCCTCCAACTATTTAAGCTCAATTGACAAGGGGCAATCTCCATCTCGGCCAACATCCAAGCAAAATAACGTTGCATCGGCAGCCGTAGCCCACACTCAAAAAAAGCAGGAAGAAGTGCCACCGAGCCCTCATCAGGTTGACTAGCACGATCCATCGGGCCGGGAACTTCAAGGGCAATATCTATTGGGATGTCATATCGTTGCCGCAACAGCGCCAGATCATCCTCAGTTATTTTGGAGGGACAGTTCATATCCAGAGCCGACGATCCAAGTTCACCGGGCTCTGGGTCCTTCCGAGGAACCCTCTGATGGTAGGAGTCTTGTTCGATCTCAGAGGGAGTAGGGGTAGTGTCAAGGTCTTCTACACTAGGTGCCCCCGAGCCCGAGGAGAGCTCCTCAGCAGGGGGAGTTGAGATTTTAGCAGGCTTTTCAGGGGAGGAACTGTTGTCAGACATCCCTGACACCCAGAGAAACAAAGAAAGAAGGGGAAGTCAGTCTATAGCTAAAAGAAACTACTCACGGTTTCCATGTTAGCTAAAACAGGTGGTCTCTAAAAGTGCCCTAAAGCAGAACCCAGCGAACCATAAGTCTTTCCCTAGCAAACACAGATTCATAAACACAGAAAAGAAAGAGGACGTTCAGAGGACTTACTTGTTCTTCTCGGAAAAAGCAAGAGGTTGTGCGGTACGGTTGTGCCCGTTCCTTATGTTCGCAGCAAAGAAAAAGAGAAAGCCCGCGGTTGAACTTCGAGAACACGGAGTTGGGCGAATCACGGAGATGTTTTCTGGAAAGAAGGAGAAATTGCCGAAAAAGATGGAACAGTGAAAGCCTCGCCTTCTTATAGTCATGGCAAAGACACTCATGACCGTCGGATCTAAGGGAAAAAACCCGGATGAACGCCAGGTGTCAACTGCAAAAGAGGTCTCCCAGGTTTGAACAGACGGCTGAGATCAGCCCCCTGTGAATAAGCCTCTATACGGTCGATTCGTTCCCTTTTTGGCGGGAATCCGGCGGATGTTTGACAAGTGTCGAACTTAGAAGAAACCCTAAAAGTTGATTTGATAGGCATTTAAGCGGACGTGACTGTTGCGTGTCTCAAGACAAAGCGCTTGAAAAGAGGCAACATAACATTTCTCGACACCCGACCGACCTCCAACAGAGCAAATCAGAAACACCTCCTTTATATAGTTCCCGGCACCAACTTGCACGCTTGTTGGAACCGAGAACTAGGGGACAGATGTTGATGGTGTTTTCAGGCACTATAACATTTAGAGCAGCACGACAATGACAGAAAGGTAATTCCCTGACTGGTTGAGATCATAAAAACCGACCCGACCACAACATGTATGGACCGACCACTTTGGTTCGGATGACCGAGCACAATAAGGTCGACAGAAACACTCACAGAATAAAAGATTGCCCTGACCGACCTCATGAAGACCGACCAGATGGCGAGACGTGTTCAAGATGACGACACCTCATTCTTGCGGATAAGATAAAACGAGTTATCCTACTCTCACAAGGAAATAAAGTCAGAACCCGAAAAGGAATAAGAAAAGAGAAAGGAAAATCAGACTAGGAATCCTTGCAAGGAAAGAAGACTAAAGTTCAACTAGGATTTCTTATGCGAATATGAGTCTGATTTCTGTGTTCTTATAAATAGGAGGGCATAGTATGTGTAAAAGACATCATAAAAAAGTGGAGATCAAGATCATTATTGGGAGACTTGTAAACAAAAGAGAGAGCTGAGAAGCGTATTTGAGTAATAAAAAGTACCATCCTGTTCTTGTCCGTGGACGTAGGTCGGATCCAAAATCCACCGAACCACGTTAAATCTCCTTGTTGATTGGTGTGTTTATCTGTCTTTTGCTAAATTTGCTTTTGGTCCCCCATAAACCAAACAAATTCACTATTGAAGGAGGATTATCTCGGAGGTGATATTCTCATATTACCCTGAGACCAAAATCCACCGTCAACATAAGTTGTTTGTTTTCTAAACGACAAACACATGAAATATAATATTTTGATATTTATGTCCTTATAAATATAATATATAATTGTTATAAATTAAATAATAGGAAAGTACAATTAAATTACTATTATATATATATATATATAATTATAAAATAAATAAATTCAAAGGGATATATTAGAGATTTTAAAATTATATGATTTATTAAGATTTAAGACAAAAGTCATAAATTTTAACTTATCTGTTAAAACAAAGATTCTTTAAATAAATGATATTTTTTTTTTAAAAAAAAAAAATAGCCCAAAAAATATAAATATCTTAAAATAAGTCTAATTCAGTCTTAAAATCTAAAAACAAACATCACCTCACTGTTGGCATCAAACCTAAAAAAAATACACTTTACTATCGGTATCAAGTAGGTGTTCATGGATCTGATCGGATATTTTTAAGTTTTTGCGAAATCTGATCGAATCGAATCCCGCGGGTCGAAAAATCCCTCAAAATTTGAGTATGCAAACCCGAACGGGTCGGGTCGGCAAAAAAAAAAAATTATGTATTAATTATTTTGAAATATAAATACTATGTATTTTATATCCCGAAACTTATCATACATATAAAATTTCAAGACAATAAAGTAATAAGCAACTGAAATAATGGTAAAAACTTTAAAAAATAATAAAAATTTAAGAAAAATTATAAAAATTCCTTGTATGGGGTCAAGTCGGATTTGATTATCAAACCGGTAACTCGACCCACTTAATCGGCGGGTTGGTTAATCCGAAAATATTTTTTTAAACCCGAACGGATCAAGTGGTGGATTGATCCGAACGTATCAACACCCTAATATCTGCTAAAAATAGGAAGGTATTGTCTCCCTTTAATGGATTTATTGGGCGTGTTTTGAATTATTCCATAACTGTCATTGTACCGTTGATATTTAATGATCTTAATTTTTATACTATTTGATGATTATAGGGTAGAAAGTTTGCCTGATGAAGTTATTGGAAATTGATTTATTATCCATCCATCTCATTTATAATTTTGTCGTTGGTTTTTCTTATAAGTTTATAATCATTTGAAGTTCCATTTGTGTTCGCCTTTACTTATTATTAATGTGTGTGGTAAAAGTGATGTTTAAGAAGAGTGTCGATTATTTTTAATTTATTTGGTTTGGCTTAATTTGAAGTCTAATCGAGTCCTGAAATTTGTGCTGATTTTTTATAGTTTGGACATGTACAAATGTTGTATTTTTATCAAAATGTCCCTTCTATTTTTGTGTTTTCATTTTAAATTCTGAATTATGATGTAGTGTTTTTGTGCATGTGTTTTCTTAATTTTTTAAGAGTTTTTTTCCAATCATTTTCAGAAAAAAATTAATTTTCTTCTTCAAGCGATGAGATAGTTATTGGTATGTATGATTTACACCTCTCATAATACATTTTGGAATATTAGGTATAATTACACATATCAGTATGCATGCTTAATTAATCACTCATCCTCAGGTGAGTGGATTACTATTAGAGTTCACTAATCTCGGGCAGAGATATGCATGACATCATGGAAATCTCGGGCAGAGAGATATAGTGCGCCAGGAACTTCTCGCAAGGGGTTTGAAAGCCCAAAATTGAGTTGGGAGAAAGAGACCCAAACCACTCTATGACATCTCGTTCCATGCTGGTAGGGAAAGCTTTACAATTACAGGCGTCATCTACGGTCTCCAAGCTCATCTTTTACCTGAAATTAAATAAATATTGCTCTAGATTGGAGTTCCCCTGAACATCCGAAATGCTAGGATTTGAACATTCTTGGGCTTCTCCACACCCAAAATTTGCTATGTAAAGGGAGAAGTGTTGATTCTTCGTGTAACATCAACCACACTACCTTGGGACACCCTAGACAATAGTGCTTGAGTAGAATTTCTGAGCACACTCTTTAATTCATGCCTCACAGTATCCCGGAGTGAAGTTTCTACTCCGGATTGTAGTGCATCTGGGGTAATTGAAATTGACACGGGCACCATTGTTTGCACCACCAGAACTATTAAAATTTCTGAAGCCGTAATTTTAATTGGGATGTCAAAATGTCTGCCAGTATCTACTGTTTACTCCAGCCGTTTCCCCTCTAACACCTTGACCCTTTTCGCCAGCCTTTGATTCTACAGGGTCATCCGTTATATGGCCATAATGTTGGAGTCAGGAGCAGCGGAATGTGCGGTTCAGGCGAAATCGTAACTTTAAAATTTTTAAAACTTATCGAATAAATTATTAAATATCACATATGAATAATTCATTCATATTTCACCTAAAAATATTTATTAGATATCAAATAACGACATAAATAATTTAGAAACACCATGAAATATTTACGAAAATATTTTTCCGTAAAATAGCAAAAAACATATTTTTGTCCGAACCGACCAACCAATACACACGGGGGCTGCCCAGGTCAGTTCCAATAATACTTGGGTAGTCCATGGACTGCCCAAACAGTGACAAATTATCTGTTTGGACAGCCGACATCCGGTAAGCCCGAAACTCACTCGGTAGCGCCGTTTTTCTCCGTTTTCGTATATTTTCACTCTGAAATAATTTCTGGCAATTATTCTGATGCTCAATACACATCCAATATATTTAAATAACATATTTTTCATCACCAAGATTTCAGAATTTCCAGATCTGTTCTCGGTGCCAAATATATCATTTTTCATGCTTTAAATCCAATTTTCTCAACATTAATCATATTAATATTTATACCAATCAAAGCCACCACCAATGAAGAAATCAAGAACAATTCTAGGAGTTAAAAGAGTGGACATAACACTCTAGAATTGCAACAAGTCATCAAATGATAAAAATGAACTAATATTACAATAATATTATTCAATCTAACTTCACACATTCATCTAACCTCTAAATCCATCCTCCAAATCAAAAAACCCCAAAATCCAAGAAAGAAATAAACCCTAGAACTATACTAGATGCTCAAGAATAAGAAACAAACTTATAAGCTTAAGAATATTAAAGATTACTTTAAAATCTTCAACTTTCCTTAAGATTCCTTCTTGATTTGATCACTTTCTCTCAAGTTTCTCTCAAGAACCCATTTTGGAAGCTCTCTAAAATGGTGGAAACTTTGGCCAAGACTAGCTTAATGAAAGAGAAAATAATTTTCCCTTTCATATATTGCTAGGGGCGAAATTAGAGGGATGTGCATTTTTGTCCTTTTGAAAAATATCTAATAAGCTTTTAAGTTATCAAATTTAATTTGATAACCAAAACCTTAAATGAAACATGCCACTTGTTACCAATAATAAATAAAAATATGTAATAACAATTATTAAAAATGAATATTACTTAATTTAATTAAACATTAAGTTTAAAGTAGACAAAATCAAATTGAATATTTCAACCTTAAAGTTTAATATTATTAGTAACCAATAATAATTAAACATATTACATAACAATTATGTAATATAGATATTATTTAATTATCTAAATATTTACATTTAAATATCTCTATAATTAATCAATACAATTATTATTATATGTATTTTTATTTACATGAAATAACAAAATACATATATTAATGACATGTGTCAAAATCTCATTTGACAATTAATTAATATGTATCTAATCAAATTTTATATCAAATACAAATACATATTAATTATTAATTGAGCAAAATCCCATAATGCATGTATTTTCGTTTAACTATTTTAACGATTCGAATTAACTCATTTAATCCGATAAAGTATTATGAATAATTTTTATTATTCATAACGAGTTGCCCAAGTGCTCAACGAGTACACTTCATATTGTGGGACTCTAAGTTTAGGTTTATCTGTCACAGAATCAAATTTCGTGTACATAATTCACTCACTCGTTAATTATGACGACAATAGATAATCTTGTTAAACTATGCAAGTCGAGGTCATTGCACACGTATAATCCCTCTGTCACAGGCTATCAATATTATACCGGGGATATAGATAAGAACGTTAAATCCCTTAGGTATAATATAGTCGACTTATAAACTTACGATCTCTAAATAACACTCGGAACTCGCTTTCGAAGTATTCCATGACCGTTGATTTACTAGATTGTAAATACGTACATGATACATTTACCCTTTACACATGACTGACAGATTCTATCTAATACTCACAGGATATCATGAGCATCAGTCCACGCCTAACGAGCAGGCGGGGGTCTGATCTAAATAAATCGGTGACGTGACTATCATCAAAGTGTGAAGGATGTCTCATATATCCATAGTGGTATCTCAAGTCGAATGACCACTATGCTACTCGACTCGAGAAGATTCCTATTGACGTTGGTGTACCATATATTAGGAAATCTTTGGTGAGTCATTCAGTGTTTATCAAATAAACACCTACACGTCTATACGAGTCTCCCATGGTTCATTGGGATAAATCATCGAACCAAGTCTGATATACGACATGTACTGGTTTCAGCGGATTTTACTAACTGATCCGTGTCAGTAAATCTTGACCAGGAACTTTATTTGAGAATATACAACCAAGTGCTCACCAAGCACTCAAGAGGTAGGCAATAACGAGTAGGTCCGCTATAACATATTGAGTTTGTCCAACAAACCCAATCGTTTTCCTTAGCCAGCATCATTCATATTTTGTAGAACCTAAGTTATACATCAATATGACTCATATGTGACATCAATATTATGCTACAGCTACTGAGTTGTCTAAGTATTTATGGATCTAATATATAATACTATGTAGACAAGCATAAGCACAATATTAATATCAAAACTTCTAATCTATAAGGTCATTATGCAACTTCATAAGTCAATACTTAATAAGTTGCAACTAATTCCACTCACATAGTAGAATCATCTGTGACACTCCCACTACATTTTTTCTTACTCTTTGCGACGTAGACCGTCTAACATCATAATTAGACTAAAAACTAATCTGACCCTAATATTTACAGATTATATTTTCCATGAATAAGAAACTCGTTCTTAATATCTTAAAGATAACAAAGAATATGTTTCAAGACACATCTTATGGTCTACATGGTATCAAGATAGCTCGTAACAATTACGATTAAATTGATATCTTTATTCGCACATGATATAGTATTCATTATGCCATTATCCTATTATGCATAAGATTGAGTAGACATTCTAATCAATTTCTCTTTCGAAAAAGGAATCATCCTTTACGAAAGATGAATACTATATATAAGAGACACACTAACTGTAAAACAGTTATACTAAATATCACACATATAGTCTTGTTGTGTCATGTATTAGATCATATCTAATGCACGACTAATGAGAGTATTTCACAAGTCTCTTAGTTTTTGTTGCGATATTTTATATCGTACCGTAAGTGTACGGTGTCAAGTTTTAGTAAAGATGAGTGAAGAGTGTCGAACCCACATGGATTGTATTCAACTCACACTAAGTATTATAATTAATAATCCTAACTTTATTTAGACAATAATTAAATTAAGAATAATCTGAATCTAAAACTAAAAGATAAATAAATGAGTTATGAAAATATTTAAATAGGAGAAACTAATAAGAGAGAGATTCTAGAGTCCGATTTCACCTAGCTATCCCCTATGTATTTATCATGTCAATCAATACTTATTCGGTTGCATTGTTTATAAGTCAAGAATCCTAAGTATTCCACTCCCTCTCCCGAACAATAGTGAAAATATTATCAATTATAGACTTCGATATCCCTATAAAGATTCTATTAATCAATAACTCATTACGCGTTGTGATTCTTTGTTAACGATTTCAAAGGAATTATAGATTCTCCCGAACTCTATAAAACTCCTAGGTTGTATTCTCTAGATCCTATTCAAAATCCCTTTCTCCCGAGAGATAGATTCTAAACATGCATCATCTCAATTTATGGCCAACAAACAATAAGCATTAAATGCAAGAAAATACAAATAAATTGAATTAAACTTTATATAAATCAAATTAGCAAATAACACATATGTTCAAGTATTAGTTACATCATCCTCTAGAATTATGGAGTTAGTTCATGCCTAAAGATAAAAACAATGAAAATAAGGTCATGAACATATTGGACATCATTAGAGTTTAAAGAAGAAAACTATATGATAAAACCCAAATTGAATCCATTCCTCTTTGGACGTCACCACCTTCGTCTCCTCTTGTCACTCTTCAATCCTCCTCTGTGGATCTCTATAAAATATGTGTTTTATGTTTTTGTATTGTGTATTAGCCTCCCCCGAGGGTTTTGGACGAGCTTATATATTTATAATAAAGTCTTGGAGTCCTTGTGCATTTAAAACCGTAAAAATTGGTGTTTCTGGGGGCTTGGGCAGCGCCGCGGTGCCAAACTCATGGGGAATTACTATATGAGTAGCTGAGGAGGCCCCGCGGCGCCTGACAGAAAATTTGGTTGCTATATTCTGTTGGACAATTATGACCCATAGCATCACTATTTGTAAATGACATTGTGGTTTTTGTACAAATTAACTATGTGACAAAGGAAACCATTTTATCATTTTGTAATTAGATTAATTGAATATATAAATGATAAAAGTCCTTATGATTAGTTCCGGATTAATAAGATATGAGACAGTATCAATCCACGAAAGGTTTGATCATTAAATATCCATAGTCGTAGTATTATCGAGATTGGACATCGATAATGCGGAATAGGCTAGTATTACACTTGTGTGCGTTATGGAAGCGTAACGACATAGTTCTCATATATTTGGGTATTGGATACTCATGCAAGTGTAATAGGAGGTTCTGTTTACCGATGGTACGGGAACATCTTCGATATGGATAGACCCCTCAGAATCCTATTGGTAGTATGACTATGTGTCTATGGGAATCCGAATCAGGGTAGGTGTATTTGGTCTTAACCTGAGACTTGCATCGCTAATACTTGCTACAATCAAAACGCTTTGGTTTTGGTCGTTCGAGGCTTTAACAGGTTCTGTGTACACCTCTTCTGGGTTTATTGAGAATCGTAGTGTATTGGGTGTGATGTCAAGATAGAAGTGCCACTTCAGTCATATGGAGATGATGATCATTTAGGGATACGGAACTGGTACTCTAATATGTTGCAACTATCGGGATAATATGACAAGGTCATGATTATCCGATTATAGAGACTAGTTGCTAGTGATCTGATATATGCTTTGTACGAGACAGACATTATTCCAGCCGCAGGCCTAGCATGTGACATCCGATGTTGGATCGTAATACGCAATACTTAGTATACTACACCTGATATAGATTATGTATTCCTTAAAAGAATATTTCTGGAGAATTAGGTAGGCACGGTGCTTTGCTAGAAGCCAACCATGTCTTGTAAATCGGTAAGAACGTGGTACCGGGTACACACGTGTTCGGATAGTCCAACGACCGGATTTACTGCCAACATATCCAGGAATCTCATGGGTCGCTTCCCAAAGATTCACCGATGACGTTTGACTCGAGCAGAATTAATCTGGGATTAATTATAAGAGAGAGAAAATTAATATAGGATTAATTACGGTAAGAATTTATCTAGGATAAAATTCGATTAAGAGAGAGAGAATGATTAATTTGAAATTAATCGATTAAATAATATATTCGATATATTAAATGAAATTAGATTTCAAAGCGGAATTAAAATTGGATTTTAATTCGGGCGAATGAATTAATTTAGAATTAATTCGTAAGCGACTTTAATAATAATTTTGCTTGGCATATTTATTTAATTAAATTGGATTTAATTATATCGCAATAGCAAATTCGTTAATTCCGAATTAAACGAACCCGGGCCTGAAATGTGTTAAGCGGGCCCACTCGAATTTTGAATTTTAAAGTGGGGCCCACCAAATTACATCATTAGTCAACTTTATCACCTTTTTGGTGATAGAAGATGATGGTGAATTAGTTGGTAGCTTGTAAAACACATAAGCTTGATTTTGTCATTTGGAATGACATATACCAAACTAGATTTTGGTATATGGATTTTGTTTTTTAGAAAATCAAAATTACAACACAACAAAAACACTTATCTCTCTCCCTATCACATTGCCGATTGCTCTCCCTCTCCCCTTAGAAATTTTGTTTCAAAATTTCTTCATTGCTAGCACAAAAATGAGTCAACCAAGGTGTTAGGGAAACCATTCCCAAGAGTTTGGAACACAAGGAGAAGCTTGGAGCTCTTCAACAACACAAAAAGTTTTGAACTTCATACATCTATCCAACATATCAATGTAAGTTTTTCCGCAACTTCTTTTAGTATTCGCACTTATCATGACTTAGAAGATCCTTGGAATGTTCTAGGAACCCAACAATGGTATCAGAGAGCCTTGTCTAAGAATGAAATGAATTTAGGATTTATATACTTTGATTTGGGGTTTTTGCGATTTGAGCATGATTTCTTCAAATTGATGGTTTGGTTGAGCTTGGATGATGATGAATTAGATTTATGCATCTTAAAATTTGAGAAAATGAATTGGATATTTTTTCCCTAATTTTGCTAGCCATGACCGAAACTATAAGCCCTAGATATATCATGGTAATTTTTTTATTTTAGACCATTGGATGTGTTTAAAGCATGATGAGTATATTGATTGTTGATTTAATTAGATTGAAATCAAAATTGGATATAAAATTATGCATATTGCCATGAGTGAAGAAGCATGAAATTGATTGATTTAGCTTCAATTTGTGTTGGACATAAGTTGATTAATTTAAGCATGATTAATTAGATAAATTGGTGTTTTAGAAATATTAATTTAACTAATTAATTATGGCTAATACACTTTAATTAAAATTAATGTGAGATTTGGAATTTTGTATTAATTATAATAAGCCTTTAATTTTGAATTGGGCTAATACTGTTGTATTTGGGCTTAATGGGCTTGGTTGGGCCAAGTTGGTTTAGGACAATTGGATTGGATCCAAATTGGGCCTAAAACCATACCATAAAGTCCAAATAGAATAATTGGGCCTTTAAATATTTAATTGGGCCTAATGGGCCAAAATTAATTTTATGGCAAAAGGCGATTCCTTATTGGGCTTTGGTTGCCAAAGTCCATGCCTTAAGAATTAATTAAAAGCACATTGGACTTTAATGAAATTGACATTGGATGTTAATTGGGCATTTGAGACCCATTTAGATTGGATTTAGAATCTAAGTCTAAAAGGCACAAATATAAGTGTAATTATTTAATTTGGAATTAAATTAGAATTAGTATTGAATACAAATTAAATTGGATTTAAAATTGTAGTTAGATATAATTCAAGAATACGCACTGTGAGTACTTATTCTTAAACGAGTTGGACTCGTGCAAATCAAATCGTTGTTTGAACATTGGATGGTCATTAATTCAAAGATTAATTATTTGGATTAGATTGATTGAATAACATGCTTTGTGTGAATACATGGATTTATTGTATGAATAATGTATATCGAATGGATATTATAAGGGTGAGGGCAATTTTGGAAATTGTTGTAATAAATTTAGAATTTATTAAATTGGACCTGCGTGTCCAGTCTTATATCTCTTGACTCTTTGTACTTCTCTTCTCACCAATTCCCCTCAATGTAAATGAGGTTTCTTTATTTTATTATGTAATTGGGTAGAAATTAGAATAGTGCTAGCCGGGGAGAGGAAATGAAGAGATTTCTTCTCGGAACAATTTGTTGAATATCCATCCGTCTATCGTTATTATTTATTTCGCGCCTTATTATGCTTTTAGAATGCATGTTTAAGGGTGTATGATGAAACCTAATCAAAGATAATAAATTGGTTGCCAATTTATGCGAAAAACCCTCAAACAAATATTAAGCAAATTCCTTCAATTGAGTGGTTCTCTCTCAAGATCCAAGATTGGCATTGGTTTGTTGGCCAAAGTCAAGATCAATGTCCATCGCGGATGTGTTTGAACCACGAAAGCTTTGTTCCATATCGTATGTCTTGGGCAAGTTGTGACTTGTTGGCCAAAGTCAAGGTCACTTCTTGTTCATCGACGTGGATTACGAAGCGTTTCCACTGTCAATGGGTCATGCTTAACTGGAATCATTAAGCTTGTTGAGCCAAAGCCAATGCTTAGTTGATTGAGAGGAAAAGGTTAGGAAATATATTGGATATTGTAGGCACTGTATTTTTGCATATAAGTCCCGATGATGAGTCTCGTATGGAGACACTACCTCTTTAGTTGAGAAAGCCGCGGGAAACAGACGTTGGAAGGGTAAAGTTGGAAATTGGAATTTTTGTTGGATTTAATTCAGTTGTTTGGCTTCAGTTGCTCGTTGGATCTCTGTTTCAAAGCTTATCCTCGGCCCAAAACCCCATAAACCACTTACCAAACCATAAACCGAACCTAAATACCCAAAACCAAACCAAAAGCCCACGCCCAAGGAAGCCTAAGTCACGCCCATCACCTCTTTAATTAGGAAGATACACATTTAACACATGCTTAAATCAAGTCAAATCCTTTCCTAATTAAAATAAATCTCATGGATCCCTTTCCTAATCAAAGCCAATCATTATCCTAAATTAGAGAGATTCATTCCTTATGTGATACTAATTAGGAGATGTCACCATCAATTAGGAGATCATTTCCTATTTGAACTAGGATTACTTCTATCCCTTTGCATATAAAAAGGGGCCTTCACCCACCTTCACACCCTGAAGCTTATTCATACACATAATTCACACAAGAAACACCTTCACTGCACGCCAAAACCCCCCTGAAACTGCCGCACAAACAAGCCTTCACGTGAACCCTCAAGCCACAAACGTCAAAACTAGCCATCTTTAACTCTGCCAACCCTCTCGCCACATAACCTGCCACCACTCAACCCCTCACACGTACTGACCAACCTACTCACCCAGTAAGCCCCATTCAACGCCGCACAACACCATCACCACACAGCCCCATTCAGCGCAAGCCTCCAACTTCACGCACTGCCTTTACACAACACCATCACCACACAGCCACTCATCTTCACGCACTCAAACTCACACCAAAACGCAGCCCCAAACCTGCCAGTAGTCCACGCCCAAACTGCCCACTGCACAACCCCTCCACTGCCGAAAATAAGCCCAATGCACTGCCCAGTTTCCACGCCAATTTGACCCTTAAAACAGTCCATAAAACACCCTAAAACTGCACCAAAAAACTGCACAAGACCCCCCTCAAAACCGCCTAAAAACAACAGCCTTTTACCCTCCAAAAACGCCCCAAAACAGTCCCTGAAACAACAAAAACAGTGGCCTAAAAACAACAGTAAAACAGTAGCGAAACATAGTGAAAACAGCAGCCCGAATAGTAAAACAGCGAGGAAAGATGTTGAGTTAGTAAACCGGAAGAGTTGCGGATCATCCACCCTTCCAACGGCCGTGTAACGCCCTTTCGTGAGACGACAAAAGAGGTTAGACTTGAGGGCACCCTTTTATTTATTATCTTTCGTTTATTTTGTTTATTTTAAAAATATTATCGCATGAGAGTCGTTTGAGGCATGATGTGATTGTTGGATGAGCGGAATATGTGTTCCCTTTGGTGGTATATAGGATGGAAACCCGGACGTAAATTCCATAGCTGAATCCGAATGGACGGTAGTGCGGTCTGTACTCGGGATACAACGCCACGTACCACTTAAGAGACACGTATTTCGTCTCATCCAAACTTGTATTTGAGCATGTTATAGTTCGTAGGTTATTTATTTATTATTTAAAGCATGATTTAGTTTAGTTTATTATTTATTTTCAAAGCATGATTACATTATTTTTAGGCATGATATTTTGTTTAGTTTATGATTATGTTTAAATAGTTATTTGTTTATTTTGGTTTAATGGCTCAATGTGCTCATTGTGTGATATTGTGTGTTTCCCGTTTAAAGACTTACTTTCAAGCATGCAAACTTAGATTAGGAGTTATTTTGATGAATACAAACTAGACCTAAGTTACCCTTGAGCATATATGTTGCGTAGATTCGGTTAGCTTATTGCACAAATCATATCATTACAAGTGACATAAGTAAGGGACCATTCCGAACCCAACGGTTTGAGGTCTTCCCTTACGAGGGGTGAGTGCGGCCTTAAATCATATTTTCCCGGTTCACACCGGGTGGCGATCCCATGTTATTTCTCCAGTTTAGTTCCCCCGTGGACTATTCCGTACTCCCAACTAGGCCGCGAGCCCAGAATAGCGTCGTCAGTTTCTGTGTCCTACAGATATATTGCATATATATTGTATATATGTTTCGGACTTGGAAGTCCACCTACCGGATCTAGGAATTGGATGAGATCCAATTGATCTTAGAGATCTACTTAGTTAAATATCATACAACTTGTTGGCCATAGTCAAAGTTGTGTGTTATTTAACGGGATCCTAGCCCACTAGGAAACTAGGTTTCCCGAGTACTCAACAAATGGTTAGAGGCTCGCCGAAAAATAGTGGGAGACCAGTATTGAATTTGCAATTTCGTTCAAATACTTGCCAAATACGCGCTTTCAAATTATTTTCGTCATCTTATATATTTATTAGTTGGAATAATATTTTATTATTTTTATTGTAACAGTTGGATTGTACCCAAAATCATTAATTGAATAGTTAGACTATTGCAATTAAGATGGCCGAAAAGATCAACGTTAGGGACATTATCATGGGTGAAAATGTCTTTAATAGTGCGAACTTTGCTGATTGGGATATGAACCTCAGGATTGTCCTAGGGGCCGAGAAGATGCTCTATACGATAGAGAGATCTCTCGGGGTTAAGTCCGGAATTGAGCAGCCGCTTGAGCTCGAGCTTTGGAAGACTCACAAGTGATGACAACTCAACTGCTCAATCTGTCATGCTCGCTGCAATGACCCCTCAATTTCGTCACCATAATAAGGGATTGGATCTCTGTACTATGATGTTGAAATTGAAGGACCTTCACCGATCTAACCTTAGATCGCAGAGGTATGAATTACTGAAGAAGCTCTTTAGCTCTCGAATGTCAAAGGGTACATCTGTCGAGCACCATGTGTCGCAGATGATTGCTGACATCGAACATCTGGGACAGCTAGGCATAGTCTTCGAGGCTGAGACTTCCATAGATTTGATCTTACAGTCTCTTCCTGACAGCTGGAGCGGGTTCATCATGAACTACGATATGATGAACCAATATCATACTCTTGGAGAGTTGATGGTGTTGGGAAGTGGCCGCGAGTGCACAGCGGAAAATTAAAAATTATGATGCCGCTATCCATTTGCCCAAGATCCATTTGTTTTTATTATTCTACAAGCATAGGCATGTTACTGTATATTCTAAGCATAAAAACTTATAAAACATGCAAAAAACATAAACTTAAACATGCTAACTATCATAAGAACTCTAATTAAAAATAAAGAAAGAAAAAAACTTACTTGAACCGAAGACTCCTCCAGTCCTCCCTCCAATCTACAAGCTTTTCTCGAACTCAGCAAGCTCTTCCACGTTCCAAAGAGCCACCCAAGTGTGTGGCCTCCAAAGGTGCACACACCAAAGCCAAAACTCAATGGCAAGACTACGCCTTGAGTGCTCGGGTATTTTACCCTTGGTGCTAGCCTAGGCAAATACCTCAAAACTTTTAACTTGAGATTTCTCTAGTCAATTAGACTTAAGGATCCTCAAAATCAGTGGCTTACTCTTAAACTTTAGAGTTGCTCACTTATATAAACCCAAGATATGAAAGGTTTTGGTGTAAAAATCTGAAAAGAATTCTTTGGGTTTATATAGGTGCTCCAAAGACAACAAAATTAATTAAGAATCTGATGTGGGATAAATACTAATTTAATCTTAGCCATTGGATCTTAATATAGTGGTTTAATGAGTTTATAAAACCCTAATAAGAGTTTGGACCGAATTGGAATTCAAAACAAATAAAAAATAATAATAATAAAAAAACACAGATTTTTTTTATTCATTTTTCCAATTCCCAAAGTGTCCCTATCGTCATTCACCAATCCCTAAGCCACTTTGGAACCTCATAAATGATATGTTCAATAATTAAACACATTGAACTATTTATGAAAAATTCCTACAACAATCATATATGCTGTTAAATTTGTACTGTGCACTGTTAACCATTGATTTCGACTTTGTTGTGTGTGACCTTTTGGGTTCCCCTCAAGTTGGACATGAAATGAATCGTGATAATTTAATCGAACATAAATTATCCTCTGATCAGATGGTCGTTTGATTTCAATGACCAAAGTTGACATCTAGCAACATGCCAAGGCCCTCAAATGAGAAGGAAAGATATATACCCATTATGTATGCGATTTACATATGATACGGTCTTTCGCCTCACTGTATCCCTACCTTTTGACCTAGGGTATGGAAAGTGTCTACCCATATAGTCAAAGGTATGATGTTGATAGTGTCATGAATCGTGCTAACCCAAGAATCTCACATGATTCTTCCGATGCGGCCAAAGTCTCAAGCACTGATCACACATATCAATCCACGAACTGGAATACTACTCTTATAAAAAAAATATTATCCGAGAGAGTGGCGATTCTCTGTTGTATCTTTACAAACTTCATGTGTTTCAACAAATGACCCAATCATACCCTTATGACAGGATCTTTTGAACCGGGAAAGGAGAATGTCAAAGTTATTTGATCCACACATAAGATTGTAAAGACCTCAAGTCTAAGGACTAGTCATACAATCGATACATGAAAGTTCTCACAGACACATGGGATAAACACTCCATATGAAAACTTTCAACGGTCAGTTCGATGGACACGAGCAATTCATGCATCCATGTGATACACCAAGTGGACGGATCTCCGCTAGTAGCCTATGAGATCGGCTACCCCACTTAAGGGCGGATCATATCATCATGCTAGTCTCTCCGCTTTGTGAATGCCCAGATTATTCACAAAACTATGACTAGGAACGTTTGAGAGTAATGATTCTCATAAGGCGTTGAAGTCATCATCTTATTACTCCAAGGGCTTTATTACAGTGTTTGATGATTCATATAATTTATGTAAGACACATATAATAAAGATTTCCATTTTATTAATTAATGAAAATATTGCAAATACATGTACATATAGCCCATCCACAAGTTGGGTATATGGCATATCCCTAACAATCTCCCACTTGCACTATAGCCAACTAGTAAGAATCTGGATACCATACTCTTGGGTGTGCCTATCATGCTTTTGTTGAGTCAGCCCTTTAGTCAGATAATCCGTAAGATTATCTTATGTGGGTATTTTCGCTATAATAATTTATTTTTTCTCAACAATCTCCCTAATGAGATGAAATCACCTTGGTACATGCTTAGATTTCTGGTGGGACATTGGTTCCTTTGATTGAGCAATGGCGCTCGTGTTGTCACAGTACATCGTGACGCCATTCTTTATCGCGGGAGGCACTTCCAGCTCCGTGATGAACTTCTTTATCCAGACTGCTTCTTTAGCTGCCTCAGATGGTGCAATATACTCGGCTTCAGTGGTGGAGTCCGCTGTAGTTGACTGCTTTGAGCTTTTCCAACTGACAGCTCCGCCATTCAAAGTAAACATATATCTTGTTTGTGATCTGCTGTCATCTCTATCGGTCTGAAAGCTCGTATCACAGTAACCAATGACTGTCATCTCAGAACAATCTCCGTATGTCAAAAACACATCCTTAGTTCTTCTCAGATACTTGAGGATTGTTTTGACAGCTGCCCAATGTTGCTCACCAGGATTTGCCTGATACATGCCCGTTATGCTAAGAGCATAAGAGACATCATGTCTTGTATAGCATGGCGTACATGATCGATCCTTTTGTTGAAGCATAATGGATCCTACCCATACGCTCTCTATCTGAAGGAGTATGTGGACATTGCTCCTTAGATAATTTGATTCCATGACAAGTAGGTAAATTACCTCTTTTAAAATCTTCCATTTTTAATCTTTTCAAAACTTTATCTATGTATGTGGATTGAGAAAGACCTAATAACCTCTTAGATCTATTACGGTAGATCTTAATGTCGAGGATGTAGGCTGCTTTCCAAAATCTTTCATGGAGAAATTCTGAGATAACCATTGCTTGGTGGCTTGCATCATGGGAATATCATTCCCGATGATTAATATGTCATCGACATATAATACAAGAAATACAACATCATTCCCACTACTTTTCCTGTAAACTCAAGGCTCGTCTACATTTTTGATAAATTCAAATTCTTTGATTGTCTCATCAAACCGTATATTCTAACTTCTGGAGGCTTGCTTAAGTCCAAAAATGGATCGTTTAAGCTTGCATACTTTATTATGATCATCCTTAGATGCAGACCCCTCAGGTTGTGTCATATAGACTTCATCTACGAGGTTCCCATTAAGGAAAGCTGTTTTGACTGACAAATCTCATAATCAAAGTGTGCAGCTAGTGCCAGTAAAATTCGAATGGACTTTATCATTGCAACAGGCGAGAAGGTTTCGTCATAGTCAATTCCTTGGATTTGTCTATAACCTTTCGCCACCTACCTAGCCTTATAGGTTTGGATGTTGCCTTCTGTATCAGTTTTACGCTTGTAAATCCACTTGCAGCCTATTGTTTTATCCCTTCAGGTGCATCCACCAAGTCCCAGACTTGATTCTGATACATAGAGTATATTTCAGATTTCATGGCCTCAAGCCACTTGACTGAATCAATGTCACGCATTGCTTCGTCATAACTGGTGGGATCGTCATTATCAATGACCTGATCATGTTCCTCATCAATATGGAAACCATATGTTTCAGGCTCATCTCTTTCCCTACCAGACCTTCTAGGTTCATAACCTTGTGGTTGTTCCGTCGCTGCCCTTTTAAGGGGCATGGGGTTTAGTTCTATGTTAGTTTGTTCTTCTCGTACCTCATCGAGGTCAAGTCTACTCCCACTATATTTCTTGAGAAGGAATTCATTCTCTAGAAATTTAGCATTTCGTGAGACAAATGTTCTTTGTTAGTTTGGGACGTAGAACACGTATGCTCTTGAGTTCAAGGCATATCCTACAAACTTACATTTAACTGCCCTATCATCCAATTTGTTAGTTTGTGTGAGCTTAACATATGCGTCACATCCCCAAACTCTTAGATAACTAAGACTAAGACGTTTCCCAGACCATAACTCATATGGTGTTTGACTAACAGTCTTGGAAGGAACTTGGTTTAGTAGTAGTGTTGCAGTTTCTAAAGTAAGACCCAAAAATGAAAGAGGTAGATCTGTGCATGGCATCATTGATCGGACCATATCTAATAATGTCCGATTTCTCTTTTCGGAGACCCCATTATGCTGTGGAGTTCCCGGAGGAGTCCACTGGGAAACAATGCCATTTTCTCTCAAGTAATCTTGAAATACGTCGCTTAAGTATTCACCACCTCGGTCAGACCTTAGTGACTTAATACTTTTATTAAGCTGGTTTTCTACTTCAGCTTTGAAGTCTTTGAATTTCTCAAAGGCTTCAGATTTGTACCGCATAAGGTACACATACCCATATCGCGAGTGATCATCGATAAATGTAATGAAGTATGAGAATCCACCTCTAGCGGTGACTGACATTGGTCCGCATACATCAGAGTGTATGAGTTCTAATGTATCTGCTGCACGCTGTCCTTTACCTTTGAAGGGTAATTTTGTCATTTTACCAAGTAAACAAGACTCACAAGTTCCATAAGGTTAATATTTGAAGGGTCTGAAATACTCATCCTTATGTAGCTTAGTTAATCTTGTTTCATTGATATGACCTAAGCGAATGTGCCATAGAAGTGATTCATTAAGATTATTCGAGTTAACGTTGTATATATTAGAGGTTGAACATTCTTTGTTAGTTTGTAAGACATAGATACCATTATTCAAAATACCATCTCCATATTTTATTTCATTGAAATAAATAGAACATTCATTATAACTTATTAGGCATGAAAATTGAAATGATGTTCTTTACTAGAGAAGGTACATAAACACAATCTCCTAAGTCTAAAACTAAACCATTCGGAAAAACTAATGAATAAGTCCCCACACATAATGCAGCCAGTTTTTCTTCATTACCCATGCGTAAGTCAACCGCCCCATGACGGAGTCTCCTACTGTTTCTAAGGCCCTGCACATTGTTACATAGGTGAGTCCCACAACCGGTGTCAAGCACCAAAGTAGAAGGTTCAGAGTTTTGAGAATATAGTTCAATCATATACAACATACCTGAAGCATTGGGCTTCTTGGCCTCTTGGGCTTCCCTAGCTTCATTGGCTTTCAAGGATCTGCAGTCTTTCTTCCAATGACCCTTATTTCCACAAAATAAACATTTCCCCTTTCCTTTTTTTTCTTCTCCACCTTACCATTGGGCTTGAGGTGACCTGGAGCCTTGGCCTTGCCCTTATTTTTCTCTGGGCCTCATGGCTTCAGGTTCGTACCCATAAGCATGACAGAGGTTTTAAGCTCCGGTTTCAAATCATTCTCTGTTTACTTTATCAGATTGTGCAATTCTGCTAAAGTAGCTTCTTTATTAAACAAATGAAACTGCATAATAAAGTTAGAGAAGTCAATTAGATCGTGACCTATCTCATGATCCATGATGAACCCGAGGTTGGCCAATTTTTCAATGTGGCCAATTATCTTAAGCACATGTCCACTAACAGATCATTCCTTATACCTTGTTTGGAATAAGGCACATGACACTTGGAATCTCACGGTATGAACGGAAGTTGCATACAACTCCTTCAAGTGAAAGATGATAGTTTGAGCATCCATATCTTCGTGAGCTTTCTGAAGTTCGCCCGACATAGAGCCAATCATTATGCAAAATGCTTGCTCATCATCATCGACGTATTTCTTCCAAGCATCAAATGTATTTTGGTCAGTATCTTCTGCGAGTTCATGGGGAAATGGTCTTTCAAGAACATAGAAAATCTTTTCTTGTCGTAAGAAAATTTTAAGGTTTCTAAACCAGTCATTGTAGTTGTCCCCTTTGAGCTTATGCTCATCAATGATGGAACGAAGTGATATTCTGTTTGCCATTTGAATGTTTGTGAAATATTTTAACCCACCTGTTAAGATAGAATGTTAAAATTAGGAATATGTTTTCATTAATGTTTCATAATAACATGGGCTTTTAATATTATGAAGTTGCTCCCACTCAATTGTTTTAAAATTTTAAGCAAATCGCATCAACCCTAATATGATGGATTTCTTGTGGGTAAGGATCCCATTATCATCATTTCATAACTCCGACTAGGGTCGGTCGTTATAAAATACGATAATTAGGTAGGTTTCCAACCAATTTATGATATAAATCACAATTCCTTGATCATTGGGTTAGGCAATCAAACATGTCATAGCTTATGCTAGTCCTTGTGGACACCCAATCTTTGCCACTAAGTTATAAGACTACGCCTAAGGGTCGCTGCGTCTTATGACTCAGAAAAGTCAAACCATTATCAATAGTACGATTTATGGACAAATTGGTATTGGTCAGTCTGGTAAAGCCTAGTCCTGCCAATACGGTTTAAGCCCTTTGGGTCTATACTTTACAATGGGAGGCAAATTTTAGACTTAAATTATTATTGAGGATTTTAGCAAGTTTAAGTGAATAACTGTGAAATGGATTCCTTCATTGAAAATTCCCCAGAGGGAGGGTGGAGCGAACTCTCTTAAATACCCTTACCTCTTAGGCTCTTATTGCCTTGGTGACATGAATAAATAATAGATCCTCCAAATTAGTCCAACATTTTTAAATATGCTTTAAGGTAAGCCTTGAGTAAATGATTATCTAGATGTCTTCACAACTTTTCCTTTTGGCTATAAAAAGGTAGTGAGTGAAGGAAGACACCAAATCATTATCTAACTCTAGTAATACATTTGGTTAAATTAACTTTAGTTTGGAAAGTTTTATTAACGCTTTGGTCCCACCCCACTTGTATCTTTTATAATGTCTTTTATTATAAACAAGTGATTTATATTTATTAGCCTTAAATGTAATAAATCTCTAAGTTCATCATGGAATAATTACTTAGCTAAGGGATAAGCAATACACTCTCTATTTCCTTAGAAAGTCTCTAGATGCTTGCATTCTAAGATAATCATGCCAATTCTAATCATTCATAGAATCATCAAGCATATGAGTTTTAATATGTTGGAATTATTTTAGGCATTAAATAACTTTGATTAATATTTAATTAAGATATTGCATTTTATTTTATTCAAATAAATTTACTATTCATGTTTTTTACAGATGCGTGAACTTTAAATGCAATTTTACAATTCAAATCTTAACCAAATCATGCAAACCTTGTGCCTAAAAGTATTCAGGGTGTTAGCTTTCCAACGAGCTTTTACACGCCAAATTTCGAGTTCAAATGAGAGAGAACTAATCAAAACAAAAATGGCCCGCTGATACCACTGTTGGGAAGCGGCCGCGAGTGCGCAGCGGAAAATTAAAAATTATGATGTCGCTATCCCTTTGCCCAAGACCCAATTGTTTTGATTATTCTACAAGCCTAGGCATGTTACTATATATTCTAAGCATAAAAACTCATAAAACATGCAAAGAACATAAACTTAAACATGCTAAATATCATAAGAACTCTAATTAAAAATAAAGAAAGAAAAAGACTTACTTGAACCGAAGACTTCTCCAGTCCTCCCTCCAATCTACAAGCTTTTCTCGAACTCAGCAAGCTCTTCCACGTTCCAAAGAGCCACCCAAGTGTGTGGCCTCCAAAGGTACACACACCAAAGCCAAAACTCAACGGCAAGACTACGCCTTGAGTGCACGGGTATTTTGCCCTTGGTGCTAGCCTAGACAAATACCTCAAAACTATTAACTTGAGATTCCTCTAGTCAATTAGACTTAAGTATCCTAAAAATCAGTGGCTTACTCTTAAACTTTAGAGTTGCTCACTTATATAAACCCAAGATATGAAAGGTTTTGGTGTAAAAATTTGTAAAGAATTCTTTGGGTTTATATAGGTGATCCAAAGACAACAAAATTAATTAAGAATCTGATGTGGGATAAATGCTAATTTAATCTTAGCCATTGGATCTTAATATAGTGGTTTAATGAGATTATAAAACCCTAATAAGAGTTTGGACCGAATTGGAATTCAAAACAAAAAAAAAATAATAAAATAAAAAAAAACGCAGATTTTTTTTATTCATTTTTCCAATTCCCAAAGTGCCCCTATCATCATTCACCAATCCCTAAGCCACTTTGGAACCTCATAAATGATATGTTCAATAATTAAACACATTGAACCATTTATGAACAATTCCTACAACAATCATATATGCTGTTAAATTTGTACTGTGCACTGTTAACCATTGATTTCGACTTTGTTGTGTGTGACCTTTTGGGTTCCCCTCAAGTTGGACATGAAATGAATCGTGATAATTTAATCGAACATAAATTATCCTCCGATCAGATGGTCGTTCGATTTCAATGACCAAGGTTGACATCTAGCAACATGCCAAGGCCCCCAAATGAGAAGGAAAGATATATACCCATTCTGTATGCGATTTACATATGATATGATCCTTCGCCTCACTGTATCCCTACCTTTTGACCTAGGGTATGGAAAGTGTCTACCCATATAGTCAAAGGTATGATGTTGATAGTGTCATGAATCATGATAACCCAAGAATCTCACATGATTCTTCCGTTGCGGCCACAGTCTCAAGCACTGATCACACATATCAACCCGCGAACTGGAATACTACTCTTATAAGAAAATATTATCCGAGAGAGTGGCGATTCTCTGTTGTATCTTTACAAACTTCATGCGTTTCAACAAATGACCCAATCATACCCTTATGACCGGATCTTTTGAACATTGTTTGATGATTCCTATAATTTATGTAAGACACATATACTAAAGATTGCCATTTTATTAATTAATGAAAATATTGCAAATACATGTACATATAACCCATCCATAAGTTGGGTATATGACATATCCCTAATAGATGGCAATGCTGCGAGAAGCAGAAAAAAAGCTTTTAAAGGGCAATAAGCGCGAGACGCTCTTCGCTTCGACATCTCTGTCTGCCAAGGCTTGGCCAAAGGTTATTGGAGGCGTGAAGAAGAAGAAGAAAAGAAAGGGCAAGGCCAAATCATCAAAGTATTCTGGGAAGGCAAAACACAAATCCCACGATGTTTGCCTACAGTGTGGCAAACGGGGTCACTAGAAGCGTGACTTCTATGAGTACAAGGCGCACATGAAGGAAGTGAAAGCGGGCAAAGCATCGGCTTCAGGTATGTTTGTTATTGAAATAAACATGTCTACTTCTAATTTTAAAAATTAGATTTTTGATTCTGGTTGTGGTACTCATATATGTACTGATCTGCAGGATCTACATATTAGCAAGAGACTGGCTTCAGGAGAGATCGACCTCCTAGTTGGAAATGGGACTAGAGTCGCCGTTTTGGCTGTTGGGACCTACATTTTGGAACTTCCCTCGGGGCATGTACTTAATTTATCAAACTGCTATTATGTACCTAGTTTGACTAGAAATATTATATCTGTATCTTGTTTGACCCAATGTGGGTATACTTTATATTCAGAAACACATGGTGTTTTGTTTATAAAAATGATTTTGAGATATGCAATGCTGATGTAAATAATGGTCTTTATATTTTGAATATAAATCAATCTCAAACATATAATATGACAAACAAAAGGCTTAAATTAAGTAACAAAGATGAAACTTATATGTGGCATTGTCGTCTAGGACACATTAACAAGACTCGTATATCCACACTTTCGAAGAGTGGATACTTGGACAGATTTGATCCAAATTCATATGACGTCTGTGAATCTTGTTTATTAGGCAAAATGCCTAAAACACCTTTTAGCGGTAAAGGTGCACGTGCCACCGAACTGTTAGCCCTCGTTCATAGTGACGTATGCGGGCCCATGTCTAGCCAGGCTAGTGGTGGATATGAATATTTCGTAACCTTTACGGATGATGCATCGCGTTATGGTTATGTGTATCTTATGAGACACAAGTCGGAAACCTTTGAGAAATTCAAAGAGTTCCGACACGAAGTAGAAAAACAGACCGGCAAAAGTATTAAAACATTACGGTCGGACTGTGGTGGAGAATACTTAAGCAATCAGTTTCTCGATTACTTGAAAGAGTATGATATTCTTTCACAATGGACTCCTCCCGGAACGCATCAATTAAAAGGTGTGTCCGAACGGAGAAACCGAACTTTATTGGACATGGTAAGGTCTATGATGAGTCGCACAGAGCTACCAATTTCCTTCTGGGGATATGCATTGAACAATGCAATACTTATTTTGAATAAGGTTCCGTCAAGGTTTGTTCAACAGACTCCATATGAAATATGGACAGGAAAGAAATCGGGTTTCTCATTCCTGAAGATTTGGGGATGCTGGGCATACGTTAAACGTTTGGATGGTACCAAATTAGAACCCAAATCGGATAAGTGCCTATTTGTAGGTTATCATAGGGAAACCAAAGGATATTACTTTTACCACCCACAAGAGAACAAGGTATTTGTTGCTCTATATGCGGTTTTTCTCGAAAAGGAATTCCTAAATGCAGTGGTAAGTGAGAGGAAATTAGAACTCAATGAAAATTGGAGTGATACTGTTCCTGGCACCGATTCCTTAACGAAACACGAACAGTTCATCAGGGATGAGACTATACCATAATCTTCTAATACACAAGAACCGTGTAGGTCGGAGAGAGTCAGAAAACAACCTGAGAGGTATGGGTTTTTGATCTCACCTCACGTAGATATTAATCTTATTGAGGATAATGAGCCGGCTACGTATGAGGAAGCGATACAAGATATCGACTCGCTTTATGACAAGAAGCCATGAAGTCCGAAATGGATTTCATGTATACCAACCAAGTTTGGACACTAGTTGATGCACCAGAAGGCGTAAAGCATATTGGTTGTAAATGGATCTTCAAGATGAAGACTGACATGGATGGAAACATACAAATGTACAAAGCTAGGCTTGTAGCGAAAGGGTATCGTCAACGACATGGTGTCGATTACGAAGAAACTTTTTCACCTGTTGCCATGATTAAATCCATTCGGATAATGTTTGATATTGCTGCATATTTCGATTATGAAATATGGCAGATGGACGTCAAAACCATTTTCCTTTACGGAAACCTTTTGAATGATGTTTATATGCAACAGCCTGACGGTTTTGTCATACCAAAACATGTAAACAAGGTTTGCAAGTTAAATCGATCCATTTATGGATTGAAGCAAACATCGCGTTCTTGGAACCAACGTTTTGATGAGATCATTAAAGAATATGATTTCGTTCAAAACGAGGATGATCATTGTGTATATAAGAAGGTTAGTGGGAGCGCACTGACATTCATTGTCCTTTACGTTGATGATGTATTGCTTATTGGAAATGACATTCCCATGCTACAATCGGTGAAAGCTTGGCTTTAATTAAAATTTCTCCTTGAAAGATCAGGGAGAATCGACTTTTATTCTAGGAATAAAGATCTACCGGGATAGATCTAGAAAGCTGCTTGGAATCTCCCAGAGCACATACATTGATAAAGTGTTAAAGAGATTCAACATGGATCAGTCTAAGAGGGGATTATTGCCAGTGTCATATGGCGTCACTCTATCTAAGGACATGTGTCCTAAAACTCAAGATGAAAGAGACAACATGAGTCGGATCTCATTCGCATCTGCAGTCAGATCGATCATGTATGACATGATATGTACGCGACCTGATGTCTCGTATTCTCTGAGCATGTGTAGTCGCTATCAGGCCTATCCAGGCGATGGTCACTGGGTTGCGGTTAAGAACATCCTTAAGTAGTAAAGCATATTGGTTGTAAATGGATCTTCAAGATGAAGACTGACATGGATGGAAACATACAAATGTACAAAGCTAGGCTTGTAGCGAAAGGGTATCGTCAACGACATGGTGTCGATTACGAAGAAACTTTTTCACCTGTTGCCATGATTAAATCCATTCGGATAATGTTTGATATTGCTGCATATTTCGATTATGAAATATGGCAGATGGACGTCAAAACCATTTTCCTTTACGGAAACCTTTTGAATGATGTTTATATGCAACAGCCTGACGGTTTTGTCATACCAAAACATGTAAACAAGGTTTGCAAGTTAAATCGATCCATTTATGGATTGAAGCAAACATCGCGTTCTTGGAACCAACGTTTTGATGAGATCATTAAAGAATATGATTTCGTTCAAAACGAGGATGATCATTGTGTATATAAGAAGGTTAGTGGAGCGCACTGACATTCATTGTCCTTTACGTTGATGATGTATTGCTTATTGGAAATGACATTCCCATGCTACAATCGGTGAAAGCTTGGCTTTAATTAAAATTTCTCCTTGAAAGATCAGGGAGAATCGACTTTTATTCTAGGAATAAAGATCTACCGGGATAGATCTAGAAAGCTGCTTGGAATCTCCCAGAGCACATACATTGATAAAGTGTTAAAGAGATTCAACATGGATCAGTCTAAGAGGGGATTATTGCCAGTGTCATATGGCGTCACTCTATCTAAGGACATGTGTCCTAAAACTCAAGATGAAAGAGACAACATGAGTCGGATCTCATTCGCATCTGCAGTCAGATCGATCATGTATGACATGATATGTACGCGACCTGATGTCTCGTATTCTCTGAGCATGTGTAGTCGCTATCAGGCCTATCCAGGCGATGGTCACTGGGTTGCGGTTAAGAACATCCTTAAGTATCTTAGATGAACTAAGGATGGTTACTTAATCTATGGAGATGGAGAACTTGAGGTAATTGGGTTTACCGATGTAATTTTCCAAACCGACAAAGACTACTATAAGTCACAATCCGGGTACATTTTTTGTTTGAATAACAGAGCAGTGAGCTGGGAATATTCCAAGCAAGAGACTGTTTCCAATTCAACAACAGAAGCGGAATACATCGCTGCAGTTGAGGCAGCAAAAGAGGCAGTTTGGATCCGTAAATTCCTAATTGGATTAGGAGTAGTTCCGTTAGCAGCTGAGCCCGTTCCTTTGTATTGTGACAATAACGAGGTTATAGCGCAGGCTAAGGAACCGCGGTCTCATCAACGATCCAAGCATGTACTTTGATGTTTTCATCTGATTCGTGAGATCATACATCGTGGCGATGTGAAGATTGAGAAGGTCGCATCAGATGACGACATTGCAGATCCGCTGACGAAGGCTATTCCTCAGCAAAAGTTTGAGCGACATGTACATAGTTCAGATGTTAGATACTTGAGTGATTGGCTATAGGCCAAGTGGGAGATTGTTGGACAATTATGACCCATAGCATCACTATTTGTAAAAGACATTGTGGTTTTTGTACAAATTAACTATGTGACAAAGGAAATTACCATTTTATCATTTTGTAATTAGATTACTTGAATATATAAATGATAAAAGTACTTATGATTAGTTCTGGATTAATAAGATATGAGACATTATCAATCCACGAAAGGTTTAATCATTAAATATCCCTAGTCGTAGTATTATCGAGATTGGACATCGATAATGCGGAATAGGCTAGTATTACACTTGTGCGCGTTATGGAAGCGTAACGACATAATTATCATATATTTGGATATTGGATACTCATGCAAGTGTAATAGAAGGTTCTGTTTACCGATGGTACGGGAACAACTTCACTCTGGATAGACCCATCGGAATCCCATTGGTAGTATGACTATGTGTCTATGGGAATCTGAATCAGGGTAGGTGTATTTGGTCTTAACATGAGACTTGCATCGCTAATACTTGCTACAATCAATACGCTTTGATTTTGGTCGTCCGGGGCTTTAACAGATTCTGTGTACGCCTCTTCTGGGTTTATTGAGAATCGTAGTGTATTCGGTGTGATGTCAAGATGGAAGTTTCACTTCGGTCATATGGAGATGATGATCACGTAGAGATACGGAACTGGTACTCTAATATGTTGCAACTATCGGGATAATACGACAAGGTCATGATTATCCGATTATAGAGACTAGTTGCTAGTGATCTGATATATGCTTCATACGGGACATACATTATTCTAGCCCCAGGCCTAGCATGTGACATTCGATGCTGGATCGTAATACGCAATACTTAATATACTACGCCTGGTATAGATTATGTATTCCTTAAAATAATATTTCTGGAGAATTAGGTAGACACAGTGTTTTGCTAGAAGTCAACCATGTCTTGTAAATCGGTAAGAACGTGGTACCGGGTACGCACGTGTTTGGATAGTCTGACGGCCAGATTTATTGCCAACATATCCAGGAATCTCATGGGTCGCTTCCCAAAGATTCACCGATGACGTTTGACCCGAGCAGAATTAATCTGGGATTAATTATAAGAGAGAGAAAATTAATCTAGAATTAATTACGGCAAGAATTTATCTGAGATAAAATTCGATTAAGATAGAGAGAACGATTAATTTGGAATTAATCGATTAAATAATATATTCAATATATTAAATGAAATTTGATTTCAAAGCGGAATTAAAATTGGATTTTAATTCAGGCAAACGAATTAATTTAGAATTAATTCGTAAGCGACTTTAATAATAATTTTGCTAGGCATAATTATTTAATTAAATTGGATTTAATTATGTCGTAACAGCAAATTCATTAATTAAAAATGAAACGAACCTGAGGTCGAAATATGTTAAGCGGGCTCACTCGAATTTTGAATTTGAAAGTGGGGCCCACCAACTTACATCATTAGTCAACTTTATCACCTTTTTGGTGATAGAAGTTGGTGGTGAATTAGTTGGTAGCCTGTAAAACACATAAGCTTGATTTTGTCATTTGGAATGACATATACCAAACTAGATTTTGGTATATGGATTTTGTTTTTTAGAAAATCAAAATTACAACACAACAAAAACACTTATCTCTCTCCATATCACATTGCTGATTGCTCTCCCTCTCCCCTTAGAACTTTTGTTTCAAAATTTCTTCATTGCTAGAACAAAAAGGAGTCAACCAAGGTGTTAGGGAAACCATTACCAAGAGTTTGGAACACAAGGAGAAGCTTGGAGCTCTTCAACAACACAAAAAGTTTTGAACTTCATACATCCATCCAACCGATCAATGTAAGTTTTTCCGCAACTTCTTTTAGTATTCGCACTTATCATGACTTAGAAGATCCTTGGCATGTTCTAGGAACCCAACATATTCTGTATTTTTCGCTCTTCCCGTGTGCTTCCGATGAGTCTGTAGGATCCCAAAACAGTCAATTTGCCCCAAGATCCATGTCATAATGCTTCCTATAAATAAAAAATAAAACAAAATATAAATACATTAATGATACATAATCTAACAAAATAATAAGCTAAGAATGCAGGAATAAGTGGGTATAAACTGCACTTATCAGTTTTATATCATATATAAAACTTTATATCGAATATAACAAAGACTAATATCATTGCTTTCACGGAGAAAAGAAGGCTTATGTAAACCTTTTACCTCACAAACATTTTATTATTACATTAATAATGATAATGTCGTTAGGATATAGAATACTAGAAAGAAATTTGTATGCTCCCACTAACCCTACTAACACATATGTATTCTCTTTGCTTTGATAAAATCAGAAAATCTGACTGATATCAAAATTAGAGAACACAGATTTCCGGAAAAGTCACATGAGTCTACAATAAGCTCTAAAAGCTAGTATACCAAACTGCGATCTTAGTAAAATACAAACTTCAGGGCCATTCTGGAACGAACTCTTCAAATTAAGAAGTCACAATGAATCTCTTATCCGAAGAAACCATTCAGAAATGCCACTTTGCATTCCAAGCTAAATACACAGTTTAATATTGACAATAACCAATAAATCTTTAATTGTTCAATTAGTACGACTAGATACAAGTTTCCCCAAAATCTACAATAGATTACTGAGTATAACATTTCTCACTGTCATATTATAAAGGTCAAACCTTTAATAAGATCACTTTATTTTTGTTGTGCAAACCATTTGCACACTTTATAAATGATTCATAACGAAAGCTTAATCAAGTTCAAACTTGATCGTAGTAAGCTATGAACAATCTTAAATTTATGGTTTAACGTTAACTTTCGAAATCGATATCAAATATCGCTCACACTATAAGTTATAGGATAATTTTCTTCGATAATAAAACAAAAGAACCATTAAGTATCAAATACTTCGCAAATGATTCTGACATCTTATTGGACTTATATGGAAGAGGTCTAAGGGTATTTTCATCTTATAATTATGTAGTTCCATTTATAGTTTACCACTTTGACATTTGACTTTAATAAGTCAAGTCTTTTCTACAATGGTCGACATCCGATGTTACATAATAAGTAATAAAATAATTTCATTACTCTGGATAGTAGAAAAGATATTCTATCAAATAGAATACAATATTCTATTAAATAAAATAAATAATAAACTTTTACTTGTACCTCTGAGGCGCAAGTACTTTCAATTATATAACTATTATACGAAAGAAAGATTCAAATCTCAAACTTTTCAAGATTCAAATTTTCTACCTATACATATCATATAGGTAACTATAGAAACAAATGGAACCTTAATTAAAAGGATGAATTAGTGTTACTGGAGCATATCCCCAAGAGTATTGAAACTAATTCGGTAACACTCAATATCAAACGAATCAAATCATATAAGATTTGATTCCTCTGACTAACCAATTCCATCACGATGGAATCGTAGAAGAATCATATTGAGTAAGAATCATATTGAGTAAGAAAACTGCAACCATAAATGAAGTCAAATACATATATAAAATATGCATACAGTGAATTAAAAGTTTATTTCTATCAACATAATAGAATAAGAAGTGGACCACATGAATATATTTCGACTCATAGCTTTGGCACGTTCTCGCCTACGTATATTCACAAGTAGACAACTCATTATCAATCACATTCATTATGACTCATAATTTTAGTCCTGATTGTTTCTCATTGTGACAGTTTTGGCACGTTCACATGAGGTGTATAAAAGGCTTCACTTGTCAATGATAAAATCAAGCTACCGATGTAGGCCTGACAACTTTGGCACGTCCAGGATTTCCACTTTCACTTGAATTTGTCTCTTATTATATAAGTTCTATCGGCGTAAATAAACTACCATCAGCCATAACTACACAGCTTTGGTATGATACAACTACATCATCAGGAAATCATTCGCATCCGTACTGACAAGGCGGACCAAGAAACAAGTATTCATAATTCTAGTCACTATAATGCCTTATTTAAGCGGGGATATTCCTAAAGTGGATTATTTCTCTATATGACATGCATATATTTAATCCAGATCAATTTCTCAATAATTTGATTCTACTCGAGAAAATATAACTTAACTTAACCATTAAATCTCGGTTACGTTTTCCCGTTAGCGTAGAACCGAAAAATCAAGAAACATCTAGATTAAAAGCATGTGCAAATATAAAAATTGGATTATATATCATATATCAAGCATGACAAATGTAATGAATGTAGGATCATACGCGCTCGGATACCATTTTGTTGGAGTCAGGCGCAGCAGAAGGCGTGGTTTAGGCGAAATCGTAACTTTAAAATTTTTAAAACTTACCGAATAAATTATTCAATATCTCATATGAAAAATTCATTCATATTTCACCTAAACATATTTATTAGATATCAAATAATGACATAAATAATTTAGAAACACCACGAAACTTTTACGAAAATATTTTTCCGTAAAATAGTATAAAACACGTTTTTATCCGAACCGACCAACCATTACACACGAGGCTGCCCAGGTCAGCCCCAATAATATTTGGGCATTTCATAGACTGCCCAAACTGTGACAAATTATCTGTTTGGACAGTCGACATCCGGTAAGCCCGAAACTCACCTGGTAGCGCCGTTTTTCACCATTTTCGTATATTTTCACTCTAAAAATAATTTCCGTCAATTATTCCAATGCTCAATATACATCCAATATATTTAAATAACATATTTTTCATCACCAAAATTTCAGAATTTCCAGATCTGATTTGGGTGCCAAATATATCATTTTGCATGCTTTAAATCCAATTTTCTCAACATTAATCATATTAATATTTACACCAATCAAAGCCACCACCAATGAAGAAATCAAGAATAATTCTAGGAGTTAAAAGAGTGGTCATAACACTCTAGAATGACAACAAGTCATCAAATGATAAAATTGAACTAATATTACACTAATATTATTCAATCTAACTTCACACATGCATCTAACCTCAAAATCCATCCTCCAAATCAAAAAACCCCAAAATACAAGAAAGAAAGAAACCCTACAACTATTCTAGATGCTCAAGAACAAGAAACAAACTTTCTAAGCTTAAGAATATTAAAGATTACCTTAAAATCTTCAACTTTCCTTAAGCTTCCTTCTTGATTTGATCACTTTCTCTCAAGTTTCTCTCAAGAACCAATTTTGGAAGCTCTCTAAAATGGTGGAAACTTTGGCCAAGACTAGCTTAATGAAAGAGAAAATAATTTTCCCTTTTATATATTGCTAGAGGAGAAATTAGGGGGATGCAGCATTTTTGTCCTTTTGAAAAATATCTAATAAGCTTTTAAGTTATCAAATTCGATTTGATAACCAAAACCTTAAATGAAACATGCCACTTGTTACCAATAATAAATAAACATATGTAATAACAATTATTACAAATGAATATTACTTAATTTAATTAAACATTAAGTTTAAAGTAGACAAAATCAAATTGAATACTTCAATCTTAAAGTTTAATATTATTAGTAACCAATTATAATTAAACATATAACATAACAATTTTGTAATATAGATATTATTTAATTATCTAAATATTTAACATTTAAATATCTAAATAATTAATTAATACAATTATTATTATATGTATTTTTATTTACACTAAATAAAAAAATACATATATTAATGACATGTGTCAAAATCTAATTTGACAATTAATTAATATATAACTAATCAAATTTTATATCAAATACAAATACATATTAATTATTAATTGACCAAAATCCTCTAATGTATGTATTTTCGTTTAACCGTTTAAACGATTCGAATTAACTCATTTAATCCGATAAAATATTATGAATAATCTGTATTATTCATAACGTGTTGCCCAAATGCTCAAGTTTAGGTTTATCCGTCACAGAATCAAATTCCGTGTCCATAATTCACCCACTCGTAAATTATGACGACCACAGATAATCTCGCTAAACTATGCAAGTCGAGGTCATTGCATACATATAATCTCTCTATTATAGGCTATCAATATTATACCAGAGATATACACAGGACTGACAAATTCTATCTGATACTCACATGATATCATGAGCATCGGTCTACACCTAATGAGCAGGCGGAGGTCTGATCTAAATAGATTGGTGATGTGACTGTCATCAAAGTATGAAGTATGTCTCATATATCCACAGTGGTATCTCAAGTCGAAGGACCACTATGCTACTCGACTCTAGAAAATTCATATTGACGTTGGTGTGCCATCTATTAGGAAATCTTCGGTGAGTCATTCAGTGTTTATTAAATAAACACCTACACGTCTATACGAGTCTCTCAAGACTCATGGTTCATTGGGATATACCATCAAACCAAGTCCGATATACGACATGTACTGGTCTCAGCGGATTTTACTACCTACCTGTGTGAGTAAATCTTGACCAGGAACTTTATTTGAGAATATACAACTTATAGTGATACTTTCCAATGTCAATTACAAACTATGTTGTTACTGCGCACTACGTTGTAAATCCTGGGTCTTTGTATAATATATACATATTACTAAATCAGATTTAGTTTCAATTTAATAGTTATTAGATCGATTATGTATATAAAAACAAGAGGTGTAGCCATAAATAAGTAATATTATGTAAAAATATATTGTTCGTATTCATGAATCGAACATAAATACGATCCAGATTGACGCTCCAAGTACCAACCCTAACACATAATTGCCCTTTGCAGCTTCTGCTCCAAAGTCTCTTGCAACTTCGGAGCGGTAGTCATTTAAAACCTTCATTTCGAGCATGCACAGTCATCGATCCTGACCATTGTCTTTTGTTGGCCATTTCAACAATGTTCTTCTGGAATTCTCACTTTTACCTTCAATTTCTCAAAAAGGTTAGTTTTCTTTTACTTCCCATCACTCACGTACCATGCTCATGTGGTCTAGAAGGATTATTTTCTTTCATGATAATTATCCATAAAGATGCATATAATATATATTTCATATCAACCAAACATGTATATTGAGAATTTTCTAATTTCCAGATACATGGGTTGAAATTTAATCATGCCAATCCCCTATTTTTGCGAAATATAGCCGTGTGCATGAGTTCAGGTTTCCTACTGAGTTGTTAGTTTTAGGATACTATGAGTTCACTTCCTTTGTTTCTCACTCAACATATCCAAACATATTGTTTTTGTTGGTTTATGTGGCAGAACATGCTTTTTCAACTGTAGAATTTTCGTGCTCACCATCTCTTCATTGCACAACCTTATTGAGTATATTACGGTTAACACATGGAAATATTTCATATAAGAATGGCATAAACTCCATTTTTATTTGAACACTTCATGTTCTGTGGCCATTTCGTGCCATTTTTATGATTTTTAGCCATACATACATACACACATATATATGGAATTCATCCTTTTCATGCAAAATTTTATGGGATAAACATGATAATCCTCTATTATCCCCCACATACTGCACAAATTTGATGTGTGTGTGGTAAAAGTGATGTTCAAGAATAGTGTTGATTACCTTCAATTTGTTGGGCCTGACCTTTGAAGTCAAATCGAGTCTTGGGATTTGTACTGGTTGTTGTTATACAGTTTGGGCCTGAACAAATATTGTATTTTTATCAGAATCTCTCTTCTTTTTTTGTGTATTTGTTTTAAATTTTTAATTATGATGTAGTGTTTTTATGCGTGTATTCTCTTAATTTTTTCGAAGTTTTTTCCCAATCATTTTCAGGAAAAAAAATGTAATTTCTTCTTCAAGCTCATTGGCTTATATATGGAATTTTAGGTGGACGTGTTATCGATGGGATGGTTACTGATCTGCATGATTTACACCTCTCATAGTGCATTTTGGAACATTAGGTGACATTATACCTGTCGATATACATGCTTAATTAATCACTCGTGCTGAGGTAAATGGATTACTATTAGATTTACTAATCTCGGACATAGATATACATGGCATCATGGAAATCTCGGACAGAGAGATATATGTGACATTATTTGGAGTATTCTGAGTTATTCTGAAGTATTCTGAAGTATTTCAATTTAAGTCCGGAATACTTCTGATATCCTTTTAGGATTTTTAATGTGAAGCTTTGTGTCGACACTAATAACAGACCTACTTCTGAGCACCTACCATTAACATTTTTACTTCATTATGTTGGTAATCAATTTAAAAATATGTTTAAAAAATTAAGTGATATTAGGGATTTTAATATTTGAGTCCCAACTCAGATGATATTGGTGATCAAAATAAATAATAAGTAATTTTATTGTAATAAAATTTACAATGAGTGAATGTCACTTAATAATGGAAATCAAAATATTAGAATCCTAAAAATTTATACCTCAAAAGTTTTAAAATGAAATTGTTGATCCATATGTATGCATAAAATTAATTGATATGACTCGTGCAGTTAGGCTTGGAGCTATAAATAAAAAATCTAAAATGGCCAAGTATCATATAGAGATAATTTTCAAGTGTTAAAAAAAATATATATATAATTTTAGGATAAAGTATCAAATCATAAAAATGGCCATTTTGATGACTAAAAATAGACATATCCCACTGTATAGATTAAAAAAAAAAAAAACATAAGAAGAAAAGACATATCTCTTACTTCTTCTTTGAGACATTTAACTGCATCATTTTTTTTTCTTTTGGGAAGAACAAAATCCAAAAGATATTTTTAGCCCTCGATGGCTCCATCTCTCTTAATATTCAATCAAATATTAGTGGTCAGTGAAAATTTGTTTGAAAACTCTTCCCAGGCTTATACAAGAGAAAGAAAAGAAGCCTAGCCAAGCCCCTGTCAATCTCGCTTAGATGGGGAGAAACTCTTCAACCCTAACTCGTTCCTGAAAATATGACCTTTTTACCCTTTTCAACATAGTTGGAATTTCTAATCAGTCAGATTATTATAATAAATTTATGATGAAAAATCGTCTCGAATTCTATATCAATTTTTAAATCGGGATAAAAAATTACTCAAATCTCTGGCCCAACAGTTCAAAATCTCGAATTCGGATCGAAAATTATTATTAACAAAAAATTAGGATTCGAGAGTAAAAATCATCATGAATACAGACCAAATATTACAAAATTCCAGATTTTAATTAAGATTCAAAATTTTCTATAATCTTACCCGCTTACATTTCTGTGACGTACTAACAAAATGCCAGAAATCAATGACTGTTTGTCCTCTCTGACTTAAAAATTAAAATAGCGCCTATACTCGGAAGAGTCCGGCCCTTCACATTCGGTTCACGTAAGGCCTGTAGCCTTTTCATCTAATTTACGATATGAACCCTCAATTTGGCTTTTCTCGCTTTACGAATGGAGATGGTGACAAAGGATGGAACTCTCTTCTCTTGTTGTCGTCTTACATCGGGTCGATCCTTGAAATTTGGGGGCATTGTTGGTATTTTAACATCTTTAATTCATTTTATGTTTCCAAATTCGGTTTAATTTAAAAGGTGAGAAACATAAATATTTGGAAAAAATAATAATAATTAAGTGGATATCCCCTTCTGATACACCGCTATCACATCTATGCTATTATTATACGGTGCACTTTATCTTTAATCTGGACCGTCCACGTTGGGTCCCTAGATGAGCATGATATTGCAAATCTTTGCAAGACTTATGACACTAATATGATAATATAATATCATCAAAGTAATTCATGATTGTCTGATATTGCAGTGAATAATGATTAAAATGAAAATGCTTTAAAGTCATTTTTTTTTTTTGTAAAATAAAATTTATTCATACATAAAATATCACGATGATATAATTATACAGTCATATCAGTTTGAATACAAATTTAAGATATCCTAACACTAAAATCTAGTTAAGATTAACCCAACAATATAGAGCAATCTATGTATTATGTGTTTCTCATAACCGAGATACATAGTCACACTCAAATCTATTTAGGTTCATGAGAAATTACTAAACCGACCTAATCTCCCCATTTCAGTCTTAATATAATGTGAGTGAATATATATATTTTAACTAAAAGTGAAACGACATAATATATGTATTGAATAATTTTTTTTTTTTTAATATCATATAATCAATCTTATATAAAAATTTTATAAGACTGTATAGCCATCCCAAGAAATATCGTAAAGTTTCAGTTTTCGACACCAATGCCGTATCTACTTATTTAACCTACATCAAATCTTTTATATATTGGAAAAAAAGACTATTATTCTTGCAAAACAGAAAACATAAAGAATTAACATTTACCATAGAATGAAATCACATATCAACAAATCTAGATATCAAAAAACGCTTTAAGAAACTTTTTGTAATTTCCAATTATTATTTTTTTTAATTAATGTCAAAATTTATGAATTGAAAAAAATAAGATGCCAAAAGCCTTATAAGATAAAGTGAGGAGTTAAAGAGGGGAAAAAAAAGCTTTTTAAAAGCATAAAACCCGTAGCATTTTAGTCTTGTCGGAAAAACTTTTCATCCAAATAAATATATAGAGTGAGATTCAGCTAGTTCTCGCTTAGACATCCAAGCTGCACCGAAACATATATAGGCATGGTTTCGGATTATCTTTTATTGCAAATGTAAGAAGATTATAATGTAATATATTTTTTTAAAAAAATACAAATACAAAATATAATTTTAAATTACGATTCATTAGTTAACTCTCTTAATTTAGGTATGCTATGATAAAAACATTAGCAAGAAGAATACATCATTTTCAGATGTTTAGACCAATGTTTAAAAATTTAAAAATACGGATAATGTCTCAAGGCAGACGCCTCAATCCGAAAATCAAAATAAAAATTAAAATCAAAATATCAGCATAATAAAAACATCAATAATTCAAAATACATTAATTTATCCATCATTCATAATATGTTCAAAATACAACTGATAACTAATCCCTAAATATGCTATCATTTGTGTCTAGTAGTATGAAACTTAGGTCAAAACACCCCATCATCATCAGATGGGTCATCCTCCAAAGAGTCTCCTTCACTTGTATTGTCTTCATCCAATAATTGTGGAAATTTTCATTTTCCTAACAAATAAAGTAAAGTCGTATTATTATTTAATTTGTATTATGTAAATTGCATTATCTGTAAAGATTAACTTACTTTGGTCTCTACTCCTCTTTTATGCAGTTGCTCTACTTCCACTCGGTTGTTCAATGAAAGTTTTCTCAACAAGGCTTTCTCCAGCCACCCACTCATCATCAGAAGGCAACTCATCCTCAATCAAAGGATCATCATCTGATTGCAATGATTATTTTTTCATATATTTTTGCTTCAATCTCATATTGTACATTATGTATACCAATGAGTTCAATTTCTGGGTGGATAATCTATTTCTCTTCTTTGTATGAATCTACAAAATATTTATTCAAATTATCATAATTTTTTAAATTAAGTATTCACAAGTTATTATTAGATCATATCATATTAAATGTACTACAATTGCATTCACACCTCGATGATGAGCATGTTAGACTTAAAATCTTTATTGCTAAAGACTGCAGTTGAAGAGTTTCCTCACCAAATGCTCTCCACCGATCAGCTATAATAAGAATGAATATACACTTTTAAAATTCATGTAATATCTTGTTAATAATAATACAAAAGTGATAATTTAAATACCAGATTAAAGATGACGTGTTTAGCCAGACTGAGGTCATCGGAGAGGCGGCGTCTCTGGCCCTATTTTTAAACATTGGTTTAGACTTTTATTTCATAACAGTAAGGGCCTAGCCGTACTTAAGTTCTACTTTAAATAGTAGCAGACTTGAATTTTAAGGGGTTTTATAAGAATTCTTAAAACGGGATCAATGCCAATAAATGATAAGAAATATACCTATTATATTATATATAAAAAAATTAATTTTTTTTTTGAATTCGAGATCTTTATTTTTGGGTTAAATTTGAAATTCTAATCCACAGTTTGTGTTGACTCTTTCGATGACCATCACTTATTTTAAGAGCGAGTACTTAAGTTCAAAACTCTAATAAAAGTCTTATTTAAAAATGGGTGTGTGTTTTGCTAGGCAATGATTTGGTGGGAGAGGGTGGGCTCTCGGAGGGGTAGATTAGGAATTTTAAAAAATATTTTACTTCATAATAAAATTTAAAAACATTGTTGATTAATTTAATGTCGGGTTTGTGCTAGAGATGACAATTTCGCCAACAAACCCGCAAACCATCAAAAATTCGCCCGCAGTGGATAGAATTTGGTAAATATTTAAGCGGATTTGGTGCGAACATGATAAATTATAACAAAACCTGCTACGGGTTTGATACGAGTTTGGTAATTAAGCAGAACCCGCGAATACCCGCAAACTTAAATTTTTATTTTATATTTTTTAGGGTAAAGAAAATCCACTCATATGAAATGACTCATATTTTGTAGTTAACTTAGTCATTTTTATTGAATTTCTTATAGTCTTGTATTGGTTTAATCTATAGTTACTTTATCAAATTTTTTGAATTGTTTTTGGTCTAGTATCGTGTTTAATATTTTCGACTTCATATTGACTTCAAATCAAACTCCACCAACATATGAAGAAATTATAGATTATTTAATATTTTGTTTAATTTGATTTTCATATTATAGATGAAGACTATTTTATCACGGGAAATTTATTTTTAAATGATATTTTAAAAACGGACAAGTACCAATGCGGGTTTGATAATTTATTTTTATATACGGGTGCAGGTTTGGTAATAAAAATTAAAACTCACAGCGAATATGATACATATTTGATAATTTATTTATATATATATAGATGCAAGATTGATAATAACAAATCCACATCAAACTCTACTAGTTTGTGCCGATCTCTCTTTGAAAGTTATAGTGAAAAATAGAGAAACTGAAAGCATAGTAAGTAGTACTGACCAAGTATGATGGGGAGAAAAGGGCTGGAGCCTTACTAATCACGGAGTAAATTGCGCGATTCATAATCATACAGTGACAGATAGCGAGAAGAGGCAGTAGCAAACGTACATCTCGGATTGATATTGACCCACTTGGTGGCACCTACTCTCCATTACTTTACTTGGTCCCACACCACTCGCTTTCAATCGCAATTTCAGAATTCTGCACGACTGAAATCCAACCTGCTGCGATTTGTTTAATTTTTTTCTACTGAATTTTTATTACTGTAAAATTTAACAAATTAAATTCACTGTGATCAACTTTGTTGCGTACGGGTCCCACGGTTGAATGTAAGGTCACCGCCTTTCTTTCTTTCTTTCTTTCTTTCTCTCTGTTCACAGATGAATCAATCGAAAAAACAAAAAAAAATATACACGCGTGCCTCCGCACTGACATGTGTGTTTCACCCACGCTCGTTTTGAATGTCTAGTGAGACATTGTCGCGTAAACTTTGGGGCTTATGCGGGTTATCGGGTTACATTCTAGGGATGAGTGAGCTACCGGCTACGTACTCTCCAGCCGGGCGCGTGATTAAAACGTTCCGGTTCTATCAGAGAAAATTGAAGAATTTGGTGAAAGTGGGACCTTTCAAAACCTCCCAGACTCGGGCTGCTTGCTAAATACAAAATCGTTACTAAATTATGTAACTGGTTTGATGGTATTACTTTGTGACCAAAGAATTTTATAAAAACTTCAAAGATTTAAGGTTCAAGCCCCCATTAGAAGTCTGCCATACTCAATATTCTATAGTATATTTTTGGAATATGGATGAAAATATTAAGCGTTGACCACCACTCACATAAATGAATCTTCTTACTATGAGAATAAATCATGAGGAAAATATAGGGTCCAGTCGTTCTCTTAATTATTCAAAATAAACAAATGACCTAGTGGACAAGGGATTGCAGAAAAATACATCTTAAGCATTTTTCATTTTTTACATAATAATTTTATTGAACGCGGTAGGTACTTAATGGTTATCATTTTCCTTCTAAAGCCAACTCCATATGGGGCGATCGTTAAAGGGTTACGGTTCCCCCTATTATTAACCTAGGTGGGGCGGAATTACCAACCATGATAGTCACTTCAGGACTACAATTTTCCCTCCAATGATTGAATCCATAATAGCAAATCACTAAAGGGTCACTGTAAGAGCGAAGTGGGGTTTACCGTTATGCCTATGACATCGGCGACTATGACACTATTGAGCTCGCAACTCTTAGAGAGTACAGATTAGTCCACGGGGAACTAACTGGAGAATGAAGGAGTCGCCACCCAGTATAAGATACTGTGACTGATTTAAGGTCATACTACACCTCTCGCAAGGTCCGACCTTAAATCTATTTGGGTTCGGGATGATCTCTTACTTATGCCACTATAATATCCAGACTCGAAGGAGGATCCACATCTCTTATAATGCATAAATCACACAAAACAATTTATATTCATGCAGTAAGTGTTAGGGTTGGTGCTATGAGCGCCAATTTTATTATGCATTTCCTTGTAAATACTAATATAACATTTTATTATGAATAAAATGAACAGATTCTTTTATATAACTTCTTCTTTAATATGGTAAAGACGTAACAGACCTTAGAATGATTAGTTATGATACTGTTGCAAAAGCGTCGCAACTGACATTGAGTTATATCATGACGTTGTCATTCTTAGACAGTTCCCGGTCAAGGTTTACACTACTTGGTCAGTAAAGTAAACCCGTTGAGACTGGTACATGTCGTATATTGGAATCTTGGATTCCGATAGTTTCTCAATGAACCATGAGTCTTGGAGACTCGTATAGACGTGTAGGTGTTTATAGCGGATAGCTGACCGGTGCTTACACACGCGTATAACGCAAGCGCACGTATCGTTCAAGTAGTATAAAAATATCGATCCCACGAGGACTTAATATCTAATCTATTAATTTTATGAGGTCAAATGATTACTAGTATCTAACAGGTTGTTTGATTGATTTGAAATGGTGACGATTCTAAATTTAAAAAAACAAGTAAATAAAATTGTTCGAAAGTAGATTTTAAGAAAATTCAATATTAAAAACTATATAGGGTTGTGATTTCTTCCAATATCATTTTAAAGATGAAGTGGTTATTTTATGTTTGTGTAATAAATCGGTTTACTAACCTGGAACACTAAATTATGCAAAAGCCTATGTCGATGGTCAGACGCAAATACCCAGTTTAACCCAATTGAACCATATGTCTATGTCAACCAAATTATCTGGATTCATTAAGTTTAAGTTCCAATTATGGCTACCCCCGCCCGACAGGTATATGTCTATCCTGTAAGGAAATCTATTAAAGGGTTATCTATCCTCAAGGAAGATCGTGGACTATTAAGTCTAAGGCTGAAACCTAAAATTCCTTTGTCAAGTTATTTTAGATTTACCACATCAATCTTATTAGTGGCCAATTAACAAGACGCATTAAGCTTAAGACTTAATAAGTAAACCTTTAAATTACCCAAACTATAATTTAACCCCTTATAAACCGGTGATATTGGATTTCATCACAACCCCAGATAACTGGCTTAGTTACGACATATATTTACGGGTAGTAAAAAAAACTTAAATAAAATAAAAGACATAAAGTAAAATACTGAAAATTAAATACTGAAAATTAAATACTGAAAAGTAAATGCTGAAAGTAAATGCTGGAATTAAATACTGAAAATTAAATGCTGAAAAGTAAATGCTGAAAGTAAATTACTGAAAAGTAAATTGCTGAAAAGTAAATTGCTGAAAAGTAAATTACTGAAAAGTAAAAACTGAAAATTAAAGAAAAAAAGTACTGTGCGTAAAAGTAAACTGCGGAAAGTAAAAACTGACAAGTAAAGAAAAGAAAGTGCGAAAGCGGAAATTAATTACTGAAAGCTGTAAATAAACAAACAAGATACAATTTTCTTAGTATTCTTAAGGAATTCCTTAGAAAAAAGTATGAATTTTACAAATGAAATGACTTGGTATTTATAGGCAAAATTTTGCCTCCATCAAATCATCCACCAAATCAATTATTAATTGCTCCACTAATTACTCCACTAATTGCTCCACCAAATCCATTATTAATTGCTCCACTAATCTCTTATCATGTTTGGTGATGATTTGATAATTTTTATTATTTATTTATTAATTTATTTTTTGCTTTGAAAATGATTGAAAGTGACTTTAATAATTACACACAACACACTTCTGGATGGTTCATCAATTTTGGGCATGAAATTGTCAGAATTTGAAATTATTTTGTCTTTCAAAGTTGTAGATCTTTGAGTCTTCTTTTATATGGAACTTGAATCAGCTCAATCCGATATCGGAGTAAAACGTTATGCCCAAAATACGACAGATGCGCAAAATTGGAATTTCCAAAACTGCACTTCGTCAAAAACGCCCTTTCAAGTTTCCAATCTCCAAAATTAAAATATCAAATCCAATAATTGCCCTTATTTGACCCATATTTCGTCCTAAATGATTTCATTGAGATTCGATATTATTTTATCTGCAAAATAAACTAAAACACATCAAAACATTCATCAAACCCGAGAAACTAAACAAAATATTAAATTAAAGGGGCGGTAAATATTGATATATTTTCCGCTCATCAATAGCCACTGAACGATTCACCTAATATTCTTAATGGATGGTACACAATGTCAATAAGAATCTTCTCGGGTTGAGTGAGCATAATAATTCTTTGACTTGAGATACCATTATGGATATATGAGTTATCCTCCACACTTAGATGGTAGCACATCGCCGATCTATTTAGATGAGACCTCCGCCTGTTCGTTGGGTGTTGACTGATGCTCATGATATCCTGTGTGTGTCAAGAAATGATCTGTCAGCTCTGTGTACAGAGCATATGTACTCAATATGGAATTAACAATCTATTAAATCCATGGGCCCGTGGTACACTGTAGAAATTAGTTCTAAGTGTTATTAAGGGATTGCTAATAGAAACGTCGACGCGATTATATCTATAGAGATTTGACGTTTGTATATATATCTCTGGAATAATCCAGATACCGGTGACATAGGGATTATACGTATGCAGTGACCTCGACTTGTATGATTCAGAGAGTTTATCCGTGTTCGTCATAATTTATAGATGAGTGAATTATGGACACGAAATTTGATTTCGTGACGGATATCCTGAATCTAGAGAGTCTCACTAATAAAATATACTCGTAGAGCACTAGGGCAACTGTTATGAATAATACTGATTATTTATAACTCGTTTAACGGTTAAACAAAAAATAAATGCAATCGGGACCTAACGGTCATTTCCGAATTAATGTGTATTTATATTTAATATTTGATATTATTAAATACACATTAATTAAATATCAAATTGTGATATTTGACATATATCATTAATATATGTATTTGAGATATTTAATGTAAATATAATACATATATTTAAGATATTTATATTAATTATTTAATTTTTAAATAATTAAATTAATTAATAAAGTAAATATCTTTTGTAATGATTTTCTTTATTAAAGCTTGGAAATGACATGATGCCATTGGAACACATTTTAATTTACTTTAGGGAAGATAATTGTTAACTTTATTAAAGTAATATGTGTGCCAATTGAAATGGAACCAAGGAACCGAAGGAAGGAACAATGTCAAGCCATTACTTTGAAAAGCGGTACTGAAATCAACAAAGATGTTGGAATCAAAGCATCCATTGAAGAAGTTACAAAAGAAGCAGAACAACAGATGGAGGAAAAAGAAGCAAAGGAAAAAGATAAAATCACTCCACCTCCACCTTTTCCACAACATCTTCAGAAAAACAAACTAGACAAGCAGTTTGCTCGTTTCTTGGAGGTTTTCAAAAAACTGCATATCAATATTCCATTTGCAGAAGCCTTGGAAGAAATGCCCAGCTATGTCAAATTCATGAAAGATATTCTTTCATGAAAACGAATATTGGGAGACTACGAGACAATAGCATTAACAGAAGAATACAGTGCCATCATTCAGAGGAAACTTCCTCCGAAGTTGAAAGATCCTGGCAGTTTTACTGTACCATGCACCATTGGAGAACATTATATCGGTAAAGCTTTATGTGATTTGGGTGTAAGTGTTAACTTAATGCCTTTTTCTATTTACAGGAAACTACAAATTGGAGAAGCAATGCCTACCTCAATCTCTCTGCAACTTGCTGATCGAACGCTCGTATTTTCGAGAGGAGTCGTTGAAGATGTGTTGGTCAAAGTCGATAAACTCATTCTCCCAGTAGATTTCATTATCCTTGACATGGAAGAAGACAAAGATGTACCTATCATCCTTGGGAGACCATTTTTGGCTACAGGACGAACTGTGATTGATGTACAAAAAGGAGAACTAACCATGAAAGTTCAGAACCAAGAAGTTACCTTCAATGTTTTCAAAGCCATGAAATTCCCTAACGATGAAAATGAAGAAGAATGTTTCAGAATTGATGTTGTTGATAGTATCATTCAGGATACTGAGCCAAATCCCACGGATACACTTGAAGCTTGCATCACCAACATGACTAATAGCAAGCTAGATGCTGAAATCCTGGAATGTATCAACTACCTAGACAAGCCGTTTCGTTTCAAATCGACACCACCAGTTGAAAGTCTGGAACTCCCGAAGAAAGATCGAATCAAGCCTTCGATTGAAGAACCACCACAGTTGGAGCTGAAGTTACTACCGAGCCATCTTAGGTATGCATTTCTTGGAAACTCTTCTGAATTACCTGTGATTATTTCTTCTTCGCTAACATTGGAGCAGGAAGAAAAGTTACTGAGAGTGTTACGAGAGCACAAGAGAGCCATTGGCTGGACTATAGCAGATATTCGAGGCATTAGCGCATTATTTTGCATGCACAAGATTCTGATGAATGGCAAGTACAAACCCACAATGTAGCATCAACGGAGACTCAATCCAATCATGAAGGAGGTCGTGAAGAAAGAAATCATCAAATGGTTGGATGATGGCATCATTTAACCCATCTCAGATAGCACCTGGGTGAGTCCTATGCAGTGTGTACCAAAGAAACGAGGAATTACTGTAGTCACAAATGAAAAGAACGAGCTGATTCCAACAAGAACAGTGACTGGATGGAGAGTATGCATGGACTACCGGAAGCTGAACAAAGCAACAAGGAAATACCATTTTCCGCTGCCATTCATTGTCCAGATGCTAGACAGACTTGCAGGACATGAGTTCTATTATTTTCTGCACGGATACTCGGGATACAATCAGATTGCCATCGCCCTAGAAGATCAAGAGAAGACCACCTTTACATGTCCGTATGGTACTTTTGCTTTCCGCATGATGCCATTTGGATTATGTAATGCCCCGCCAAATTTCAGTGTTGCATGATGGCCATCTTCTCAGACATGCTAGAGCAAAGTATGAAGGTTTTCATGGATGATTTCTTTGTGTTTGGAGACTCTTTCGACCACTGCTTGCAAAATCTAGAACATGTACTACAAAGGTGTGAAGATACCAACCTGGTATTCAACTGGGAGAAATGCCACTTCATGGTGCAGGAAGGCATCATTCTTGGACATCGGATCTCACAAAAAGGAATCGAGGTAGACAAATCAAAGATCGAAACAATTGAAAAATTACCTCCACCAACATCAGTCAAAGGGATTCGGAGTTTTCTCGGACATGCAGGCTTTTACAAGAGATTTATGAAAGACTTCTCAAAGATTGCTAAACCTCTGTGCAATCTTCTGGAGAAGGATGTGCCTTTCAACTTCACCAAAGAATGCCATGAAGCTTTTGAGATCTTGAAACAAAAGCTGGTTTATGCTCCCATCATTGTAGCACCAGACTGGACCCTTTCATTTGAAGTAATGTGCGATGCTAGTGATTTTGCTGTAGGTGCAATTTTAGGACAACACAAAGCAAAAGTTTTCCACACCATTTACTACTCCAGCAGAGCTCTGAATGAAGCTCAACTTAACTACACAACCACTGAAAATGAGTTTCTTGCAGTTGTGTTCACTTTTGACAAATTCCGCTCTTATTTGCCGGGTCCCAAAGTGATGGTCTACACAGATCATTCAGCAATCAAATACCTGATCGCGACGAAATATGCCAAGCCTAGATTGATCCGTTGGATACTTCTTCTGCAAGAATTTGACGTGGAGATTCGAGACAGAAAATGAATAGAAAACCAAGTGGCATATCATTTATCAAGACTCGAGAATAGAGAAACAGCTGGCAAAGAACTGACAATCAAAGAAACTTTTCCAGATGAATAGCTGTTTGCCATGAAACATCAAGATGTCCCTTGGTATGTTGACTATGTCAACTACATCGTGTCAGGAAAATGGCCGTTGGAATGGACAACTCAGCAACGAAAGAAGTTCTTCAAGGAAGTCAAGCATTATGTCTGGGATGAACCGTACCTATTCAAATGATGTACTGATCAATTACTGAGATGATGTGTTCCATAAGAGGAGGTCAACAGTGTCCTATAACACTGTCATTCATCACCATATGGCGGACACTTCAGTGGGAATAAAACTGTAGCCAAAGTTCTTCAATCAGGTTTGTTTTGGCCCACTCTTTTTAAAGATGCTTACTTATTTGCTCTTCAATGTGACAGGTGCCAGAGAACGGGAAATATTTCGAAAAGAAATGAAGGACCTCTGTAAAACATTCTGGAAGTGGAGATATTTGATGTTTGGGGGATTGATTTTATGAGACCCTTTGTTCCATCATTCGGAAACCTTTACATACTGGTTGCAGTAGACTACATCTCAAAATGGGTTGAAGCCATTGCACTGCCATCCAATGATTCAAAAGTGGTGATAAAGTTCATTAAAAATAATATTTTCACTTGCTTCGGAACATCTCGGGCTATTATCAGTGATGGTGGTTCATATTTCTACAACAGATACTTCGATGCACTCCTGTCCAAATATGGAGTTACTCATAAGGTTGCCACTGCTTACCATCCACAGTCAAATGGGCAGGTTGAAGTTTCAAACAGGGAGATCAAAATAATCTTAGAGAGAACCGTTGGATCAACAAGAAAGGACTGGTCTACAAAACTGGATGATGTATTATGGGCCTACAGGACAGCTTACAAGACAACCATTGGTATGTCCCCATATCAAATGGTGTTCGGGAAAACATGCTATCTGCCAGTTGAGCTTGAACACAAGCCATACTGGGCACTGAAGAAGTTAAATCTTGATCCACAAGCTGCAGGAGAGAAAAGACTTCACCAACTCAATGAATTGGAGGAATTTTGCCCACATGCTTATGAGAATGCCAAGCTGTACAAAGAAAAGACCAAAAGATGGCATGACCGAAAAATAGTGAGCAGACAACTGGAACTAGGGCAGCATGTGTTGTTATATGATTCAAGGTTGAAACTTTTCCCTGGAAAGCTGAAATTAAGGTGGTCCGGACCATTTGAGATTACTCAAGTTTTACCATATGGAGCTGTTGAATTGTACAACCCCAAGTCCAACAACACATTCAAGGTTAACAGCCAGCGTGTCAAAAATTACTGGGGAGAATCAATTGAGCGACAAAAAGAAAATGTTACACTTTCAGATCCAGCCTAACGTTCGGGAAATCATGTCTAGCTGACAACATTAAACTTAGCGCTAGCTGGGAGGCAACCCATGCAATTTGTGATAAATTATGATTTGGTGTGTTTAGTTTTTGCAGGTTAAGTCATTTCAAGATGGAAGATGCTCTCGCAAATCTTCACAAGCAATTTCCTTTTCTCCCTCAAAAATCTCTGATGAAAGTCTACAAAGCTCGCTTGGAACGAATGAGGCTACTGATGATCAAAGGTATCCCTACTGACATTCGTTGGATTATTGAAGCACGGGTCCGATTGGCATGTGAGTCTTCTAACTCTTTTATTTCACATCTGTCTGGTTTAGGAAGGAGCACATATGCTAAAAAGAGACGAGCCAAAAGAATGTGTGTTTACTACAAATGTGCTCGTATATTTTGTAATACTCGTTGTCGTTTTTTAGGAATGGTGTCTGATAACCGCGAAGATAAGATTAATTTCATTAGGGGTGGCGTGAGTAAGGAGTCTTTGGATGACATATCTAAAACTCTTGAGACGCATCCTAGTGGATGTGTGTATCACCAAATTCGCTTGTTATATGCACAATTCCGTAAAGAAAGACAACAGTTAAGTCTCGAGAATCTGACTCTAAAAGACATTGTTTGCAAATTTATAAGAAAATTGGATGTGAAGCTTGTCCCTGACGCATAGACGTTAATCAAGCTGTTACTTTCTTGTAAATATTATATCTCTTTGTCTTTACCTAATAATTGTGATTTGTTTTGTTATTTTCTTTTATTTTCTCCGACAGGATCCAGACCTTTTGACCTTTCACGATTTATTTTACTGTTTAACTAATAATTGTCACTTGGCAGGTACTAGTGCTATTATTACTCACCATTTTCAGGTGTTATAAATTCAACTCATCATTGCACTTTTGAAGACATCCAGAGTAAAACATGGAAACCACATCAAGAAGACGAGTTGAAAACATCTGTGTGTTTTGCGGTACTAGTGTTGGTACTAAACCACAATACGTAGCAGCAGTACAAGAATTGGGTCGAATCTTAGCTGCAAGGAATATGCACTTAGTATATGGCGGTGGTAATCTTGGACTAATGGGGATCGTTTCAAAGGCCGTACAGGAAGGAGGTAGTCAAGTTTTGGGAATCATCCCAAAACCCTTGGCGGAGACAAATCTTATTGGATCATCAAACAGAGAGGAACTGATCGTGCCAGGTATGTCTGAACGACTGGTGGAAATGATTAACCGTGCTGATGCTTTTACTGCTTTGCCAGGTGGCTTGGGCACAATAGAGGAAATTTTTACTGTGTTATCTTGGGATAACTTGAACATACACCAGAAACCGCTTGGACTGTATAATGTTGATGGATTTTATGATTTTCTTTGTGTGTTTCTTGATGATGCCCGGAGAAATGGGTTCATGTCAAAACCTGTAAAAGAACTCCTCTTCACTGCCAGAACTGCCCCAGATTTAATTGACCAAATCTTAGCCTTTGAATCACAAATTGACCCTATCATTTCAAAGATAAATTGGTCCGAGAACGATCGTGGTAAGAGGCGTTGGATTAATCTGGATCTTAACCTTTAACTTTTCATTTAGATGTAGAATTTCAGCTAACCAGGTACTATCTTCTAAACTCTTCTTCTACTGTTTAAGACATTGGGGACAATATCTCATTTAGGTTTGGGGGAGAGGATTATTTGACTAGTATTTTTTTTTTATTTTGTATGATGTTTTTATTTTTATTCCAAAATTTTTCGAAAAATACAAAAAAAAATTGAAAAATTTTACCAAAAAAAAAATTTAGTGTTTTTAATTTGATTAATCAGGTGAAATTGGTGTGAGATAGCTGTATAAGGAATTTTCACTCCTGAGACGTATCTCAACCTATTTCGATTTTTGTTTATTTCCTTTTGAATTATTTAATTTGTGAATTCTCCATAAAATTGACTAAAATGGATATTCATAAACTCAGTTGACAGATATTATCAACATGCATGGTAACATTCGGACATGAGAAGTAATTGACGAGTTTGTAATATTCAGTGCTATAGTTTAATTGGAGGAATCATCTAAAAAAAGCGATGGGATAAAAAAAAAGAAAAAAAAAAGTAAAAAAAAAAAAAACATATGAGATCCGAGTTATTAAGTCTGTAAGAGTGTCTTAACACCTAGTGCCCTAAAGCCAACTGGTTTGGGAGTCAATGGCCCAAAGCTCGCTACATGGATCGAAGATGTTGCAATATATATATATATATATATATATATATATATATATATATATATATATCTGAAGTCTGAGTAATTAAGTTCGTAGGGGTGTCTTAACACCTGGTGCCCTAAAGCCAACTGGTTTGGGAGCCACTGACCTAAAGCTCACTACATAGATGGAAGATATTGTATATAAATTAAAAAAAAATTCAATCAAATCAAAAAAAAAAATCAGAAAAATCAGAAAAATTATTCCATTACTTAAAAAATGTGTGAATTCCGATATAACTTTAGGACAAAAATATTACTCTCTTTTCAACTACAATTGTGACTATTGTGGGCAAAATGAGTTGATTAATATTTTGTTGGCTTTTTATATGGAGAATGGTAAAAATAATTGGAGAATTTACTTATTCAGTAATTTAGAAAGAAAGAAAACAACTACTAACTTGGAGTAGAAGTTTCACCTGTTTAGTCACTAACTTCTTTATTCTCATTTCTCTTGTATTTTTTCTTTTGTGTGCATTAGTTTTACTAACTTTTTACTTTTATCAAACGTTTGTGGGTATCGTTGTTGTAAACCCTCACGAGACTACAACTCGTCCACTAGGGACACCTATGGGTTTAAAGGCTTGTTGCATACGCTAAATACAATCATGATTCCTACGAAAGTGGCTTAGTTTAATTTCAATTATTTTTTTGCATTTTATTTTGCTGTTTTGCTCGAGGACTAGAAAAATGTTAGGTTTGGGGGTGTGATGAGCGGAAAATATATCAATATTTACCGCTCATTTTACCTAATATTTTGTTTAGTTTCTCTGGTTTGATGAACGTTTTGATGTGTTTTATGTGTTTTGCAGATAAATAAAGTATTTGGATTTAATGGAATCAACTCGGGGCTAAAACGATGAAATTCAGAGCAAAAAATGGTGAAAACGGAAATTTACTATACGAGTCACGAAGTGCAGTCCTAAATTCTAGTTTTGCGCAAGTTTTGTATTTTGACCATAAATATTTCATCTGATATCCGATTGTGCTGATTCAAGTTGTAAATTAAAGAAGACACAAAGATCTACAACTTTGAAGATTTAAATATTTTCTAATTCTAAAGTTTAGAAGGCCGAAATTGATGAACAATCCAGTGTATTTTGTGTAATTACTATAGTCATTTTCAATATATAAAATAAAATTAATAAAATAAAAAAGTAAAAATTGTCAAACTTCCACCAAACATACTTGCATGTTTGGTGCCATGTTTGGTGGAGCAATTGGTGGAGAAATTGGTGGAAGCCTTTAGATTTGCCTATAAATACCAAGCCATTTCATTTGTAATTCTAATGTTTTCCTTAGGTTTTTGTAAGGAATTTAAGGATTGCATCTTGTTTATATTTATTTTCAGTATTTTAATTATGTATTTTTATTTTCAGTAATAGTACTATTTTATAATATTTTATTTTCTTTTATGTTTAGTAGTTAAATTTTTTCTGGGGGAAGGGTGAAGCTTTTATTATTTTAGTTTAGATCAATCTCCCTTAATTATAATATGGAAATTATAATTTAAATTAAAGGATTACCGCCTTAATGACTGGTTTTATTTATTTGACATAATGTCACACCGCCTATATGGCCGGTCTTTAGGTGACAGATGATTGGTTTATGGACAAATAATAACATCGCCTTTATGGTCGGTTGGACTTAATTGAAAATCTGACTTAATGAGGATACCGCCTGTATGGTCGGTTGGTAATATCACGGATAAATTCTATATTATAATAAGGGAGATTTCTAAATTAGAAATAGTAAAAGTGGATCCCCTAACCCCAATATTTTATTTTTATTCTAGGGAAGTGATGAAACACAATATTTACAAGTTTCATAATTGATTTTCTTTATATTATGGGTAATACTTTGGTTTGTTTATTGAGTCTTAAGCTTAATGATTCTTGTTAACTGGCTATTAATAAGATTGATTTGGTAAACTTAAAATGAACTTGGAAAAAAGATTTTAGGTTTCAGCCTTAGATTCAATAGCTCACGATCTTCCTTGATGATAGATAACCCTTTAATATATTTCCTTACAGGATAAGAATATACCTGTCGGGCGTGGGTAGCCATAATTGGAACTTGAACTTAATGAATTCAGATAACTTCGTTAACATAGGAATATTTGCATCTGACCATCGGAAGAGGCTTTTGCATATCTTCGTGTTCCAGGTTAGCAAACTAATTTATTACACATATATAAGAGAATCAATTCATCATTAGAATAATATTGTGTGGAGTCACAACCCTAGATTTTTGTGTCTTTTGTATAATTTCCTTAGTATTTTCTTTTGTGTCTTTATTTATTTTATTTATTTAGAAAATCCACATTCAACCAACCAATCAAGCAATCATTCTTTTCTCCCTTAATTAGATACCTGTAAATAAATAGTATCAATAATTAATAACAATAGTAGGAATTAAGTGCTCGTGGGATCGATATTTTTATACTACTTGAACGATACGTGCGCTTGCGTTATACACGTGTGATTACGCATCGGTCAGGGACTATAGCCCAAACTTAAAATCATTACATACAAACTTTACATCTGAATCTGCTAACTCAATATCAGACTTATATGATGACTACCTCAAAGACACAGATTAATACATAACTCTTACTTAACTTAGACTGGACTCTTACTTTTCTGCCTTGGACTGGTGGACTCCAACCCTAGTGACTGCATCAGTATCTGTCCTCCCGAGCTCGTCCTTTGAGAATACCTGCAACCACAAAAAACTAGGAGTGAGGGGTTAGATCATCATACGATCTAAGTGAGTGGACTATAAAACTGAAATGCTGCAGTAAAATCATCTGGATCTGAAATCAAAGTTCTAGAAATAACATTTTATAAAAATTATTTTCTAAAAACCTCTTATGTAATCTCTTTTATAAAACTTGTCTTTCTGAAATATGCTTTTGTAAACTGTTTCTGAAAATATGATAGCTGAAGCTCTCTTATGAAAATATGTTATCTGAAAACTCTGTATCTGAAAAACCTTGATGTATGAGGGCCTTACGTATCGCCGTCCCCCCATACGCCTATCTAGAGCCAAGAATGTAAAACCATGACCCTGGGGTGTTACATATAGCCGTCCCCCAAGCCACAAACTATAACTGGGGGTGCGGATCTATGCTACCCTCCAAGCTCTGAAACTAGGGTCTAGGGGCGTTACGTATCGCCATCACCCTAGCCTTGAGCTAGGATCTGTTGGCGATACGTATCGCTGTACCCCCAGTCCTCTACATGTGCACATGTCTTTTGTCCGTCAATTCCAGGCTATCTCAAGTTACATACTAGGGTGGGTTTTTCCCCCATGCCCCGAAAACATAAAACTCATATTTTAAAACATTTGTTTTCTCAATCATTTCTCAAATATACTGAACAAAACATAATTGATAATAAAACTGGCTAACGCTCAAAAAGTAGAAAAAGTAAGTCTGAATTCAAACTTAATAAAACCAGTTTGAGAAAAGAGGTCCACTCACTGTTAAGAGTTCCACTAGCCTTTTATGGCTTCGCTGAAGAACTTGAGTTTCCTGCGATGATCTATCATCGGATAAACTAAGTTAGAATTGGACTAAGAAACACACTCAGAATTAGACTAAGATTGTTTATTCAAGTAATCGTTTTCACTTTGAGGATATTGCACAGATATCATGATGTATCGTGAACATACGAATTAATAGGGGACTTATAGGGTAGCCTATAATGTGTACGGGTGAAACTGAAATGGTTAGGAACGAATTCAGAGTGATTTTTAACCTCGCGTCGCGACGCGTAACACACCAGAGGCGTTCCTGGGAAATTTCCAGATCGCGTCGTGACGTGAATTCTGGCCTTAACCCCATGCTTTCCTACATCCATTTACTGTAACACTTAACCCATACCTTCATATAAGCAACTAACCTCAACCGTACTCCAAAACACTATCAATATCATCCTTATTGCCAAAACATATCCAATCTTATCATCTATCAATATCATTTTTCTTCTTCATCCTTAATAAAATACTTTGAATTTTATTATAGGTCACTGGATAAACTACTTTGAAACTTATGTCATACTTATCATCCTTATTCTCCATCTTCCTTAATATCTGACTTATACTTTGAAACTTATGTCATACTTGATAAACTACTTTTTCGAAATTCATAACCTCAATGAATATCCCTTAAATCATTTACTAAGAGGTACCACCTCGTTACATTTCATAAGATCTGTACTCGACCTTCTTGTTTCTAAGGAAATTCTTTCCTCTAGATCTTAAGTTATATTCGATCAAGTTCTCCTTAGCTGTTACCTTTAACTCTCACTAGAGATACTGATGACTCATGGTTAGGCTTACCATACTCCCTTTTTCGGATTTGGTCATTGTCATTATTAACAATGCTTGTACTTGACACATATTGTGCTCCGCTTGTCCAACTTGATCTTAATATTCTTCTTCATCCCTTAACTACTTAATTTTCTATATTCTCTGTGCGAAACTTCAACTGTTTATGAGCTTCTCTCTTTATGTTCCACCATTCTTGCTTATCTAAGGGGTTTAAGGCTTCTTAGCTTGTTGATGTGGTCTACTGATGGTACTGGTACTCAGCACGTTGCTTTTGGGTAGTTTCCTAGTGGTCCTCCTTAATTAGCTACAAGTTCAGACTTGATTGTATGCACTCTGGTGCCTAAACCACATTCTCAGCTATTAACATCAGTGTTGGCAATTTTGTCCCGGCTAAGCTCATATTCTTTTGTACCTTGCTTCCATTAATACTAAAAATATGGTTACGGTATTCCACCTTAACTTATTTTCCATATCCTAATACCGCCAAGGGTAGTTACTCAAACACATGCCCTTCTTACTGAACCTTGGGGATTTTCCTAGTATATTAGTTGTAACATTGCAGTAATTTACCTCCTTAACTCCATACTATACTATATATTTACCAAACCACCCATACCCACCGTCCCAAACCCGCAGTGGTTTGGTCAACTTATACTAGGGCTGGGTACTTAGATGGTTTATGTAAACTAGAACGTAAGGGATCTTTGGTTTCATTGCTGATACTAAAAACCTTTGTTGTTGCATACTTCTGTCTTTACATATTAGGTAAACTCTCCCACCTTGTTGCACATATGCGGTTTTACTTCTAAACCTTTTACTTACTGACTTTTCGGTCTCCTCTCGTGCTCTGTTTTGTGTCTGAATCTTCTGTGATCTACATATTTATCTCTCTATCTGAATTATATTACCTTTCATATGTTCATGTTCATGTTTAACACCGTTCTCCTCCATCATTGCTATAGTTTAACTAATACTTCCTTTCTTTATTGCTTCATCTAGTTACTTTTCTTCTCGCTAAACATTTTCTTTCTTCTAGGACTACATTGAGACACCCTTCATGGTCCATCTCTGCTATTGTGGTATAACGAGGGTTGAGAGGGTGGGAACTTATCTTGAGGCTTTTGTGCTTATGATATGGTAGCACATGTTCGTTATCTAAGAGTTTAGGATTCTCGTGTATACATGTCTGATGTCTTTTCCTATACTAAGACACTACTACTAAAACTGTCTGGTTTACCCTTATCTACTTTACTCTTGATCATCTTCAACAATAGATCTTTTCACTTATTCTGTGAAATTCTTCTAAAACCATGCTCTTTAGCAACTTCTTCGTACTATCTCCATACTCATTCATATTCAACCTCTATTATTTAACTCTCTGGATTCGTTATTTTCCTCTTCTAAGTGCTGTTGTACTTTCTTTGCTATTCTTCCTTAAGAAACTTACTTCGCTACAAAGGGTTCTTCCTCGTCTTAATTCCTTAAATTTCTTACTCCTATGAGTTCCTGAATATTCCACCTATTTCGATTTCTTATGACATCTCCTACAAAATCTTCGGTTCAGGTGCTACTTTTACCCAGTTCTTCTACTCAATACCATGCAATTATTTGTAAATTGTTCGCTATATTCCTAAGATTTATTCTTCCTGGTCTCTTCTTACTTTTAAGTCTTTACTTTTTCTCAAAGACCTATTATATCCCTTCTTGTTATTCTTCCTTATAATTCCTATATTTTGTTCGGCTCATCCTGACTTCATACTATTCTATCTCATGTTTCTTGTCTATGCTCCGTTCAACTTATCAACTAGACTATCTAGCCATCTCGTGATTGGTCTGATCTGTTCATTGCTATTCTTTACTGATTCTTTTCTTTACTAGACTCTAGGTCGAGGGGTGAGCATAAATATATTCCATTGGGATCCTGTGGTACGCTTTCAGTTTGACACTTAAACTTAGTGATGATCTGGTTGGATGTTTATATGCTTACTAAAATCGAGGTTTTTGAAGGAAGGGTTATCATTCAATCTGCAGGAACTTGATCGACTACGCCATGTCTTAGAGTCTTACTGACTTTCCTTGTTACTTCTCGCATCCCTTTTACCATTTGTATCTCCTATTTCTTTGCTCTACGCCTTGCTACTGATGTTAATGGCAGTTCATTCCTTTGCATGCTTCTTAGATCTCCACTTCCTGTTCTTGCTATAAACCTTGTTTTGATCACTCTATTCTATTGTCCATACTGGTACTCTTGCCACTTCTTAAATATCTCCAACTTCATAGGTCTATTCTTATATTCTTCTACGGATCTCTACTGACTTGGGCTTATCTGTGGGTTCTACGGCATTTGGTCTATCTTATGGACTCATACTAGTCTTGCAAACCTTGTGCTAACGTGTCTAAATCCTTGGGTTAATCTGGGTTCTCCTATTCATACCTTCTGAGACTTCCTGAATTCTATTCTTGATTATCTCCCTGCCATAGTCTTTATAGTTCTTAAGGTAAACTTCCATTGGGTTTTCTTACGATCTTCTAAAGCTATGCTGGTAGGAACTGCTCTATATCTGGCCGGTTATTTTCTTTATGTCTCGATGGGTTTCTACATCCTTGTTCTAGTATTCTATGTCCTGATGGAGTCTACTGCTCATATAGAGTAGGTATGAGATAAACTCTGTCAGGACAGCTCACGAAGGAGTGAGGATCCGGGTAGGTCGGGGCCTTATTTATTGGATTCCTTGACTAGGGTAACTAATCACTTTTCTGACTTCAGTTATCTTATTTGTTTACGGGCCTGGGTTTGGGGAATCTAAGATCTCTGCATCTTTATGACATCCCACATCCATCAAAAGTTTCCACTATCAACCTTGACTTTCTTGCTTCTTCTACATTATAGTTGTTTTTGGTTATTCGGGGAACTCGCTATCTATACGAGGTGTTCAAGAGGTATTGGATCAACTTGGAGGAAATATTTTTGAGGAGGAAAAGAAACTTTGCTTAAATCTACTGGGAACTTTACTCTTATTTAGGCTTTCTATACTCTTCTTACTGCAAATTCTGGTATTATCCTTTATCATCTAACTTTGGGCCTCTCATTCATACTACTATAGGTTTTGGCATTTCCTTATCTGTCTACTACCGTACCTCTATCTCCATTTACTTCTGATTGCTTAGATATCTATATTCTATCTTTTACTTCTCTTTCTAACTTTTTCTTTCTCTTTCTATTTTTCTTGGGTGGGTACTCTTAGAACTTACTACCTCTTTCTGTCCCTTTGTCTCTCTTTGTCTCTAGCTGTCTAATCATCTATTCATTATCTCTTGCTTCCTTATAGCTTTCTTATTCCATTCCCTTGGGTAACTTTTTCTTATATTTTTTCTTTATGATTTCATAGCATTGTTTGTACTTCTGGTAATAGGCTGAATAACTTTAAGAAGACTCCTAACTTAGATTTAGAGTATAATTGTTCTTGAAGGAATACCATTCGAATGATCTAAGAAAGCTTACTAACCTGTCAACGGAACTTTGAGGACGTACTCGAGGATCAGATACTGGAGAGGAAGTGCCTTGCATATGAGCATCCCGGACATACTGCGTATACAAAACCCCAACACTATACCCACTGCACTTACTGACTCCCTAGACCATGCTCTAATACCATCTTTGTAACATCTCTGATATGGGAGATGTTACTGGCAAGAGATATATCGTACTAACCCCATAAGCCTATGACTTCCTAACCATATACAGACACAACTATTCTTTCTTTAATTTACTTTATTATGTATGGGACTGTAGCCCAAACTTAAAATCATTACATACAAACTTTACATCTGAATCTGCTAACTCAATATCAGACTTATACGATGACTATCCTAAAGAAAAAGATTAATACATAACTTTTACTTAACTTATACTTGACTCTTAGTTTTCTGACTTGGACTAGTGGACTCCAACCCTAGTGACTGCATCAGTATCCGTCCTCCCGAGCTCGTCCTCCAAGAATACCTGCAACCATAGAAAACTGGGAGTGGGGGGTTAGATCGTCGTATGATCTAAGTGAGTGGACTATAAAACTGAAATGCTGCAATAAAATCATCTGGATCTGAAATCAAAGTTCTAGAAATAACATTATATAAAAACTCTTTTCTGTAAACCTCTTATGTAATCTCTTTTATAAAACTTGTCTTTCCGAAATATGCTTTTGTAAACTATTTTTGAAAATCTGATAGCTGAAGCTCTTTTATGAAAATCTCTTATCTGAAAACTCTGTATCTGAAAAACCTTGACGTATGAGGCTGTTACGTATCGCCATCCCTTTATACGCCTATCTGGAGCTAGGAACGCAAAACCATGACTCTGGGGCGTTACGTATCGCCGTCCCCCAAAGCATGTCACTCTTGTCCCTGAAACTGGTGATCTTGGGGCGTTACGTATAGCCGTCCTCCAAACCATAAAATAGAACTGGGCTTGCGGATCTATGCTACCATCCAAGCTTTGAAACTAGGGTCTATGGGCGTTACGTATCGCCGTCCCCCTAGCCTTGAACTAGGATCTGTTAGCGTTACGTATCGTGGTACCCCCAGTCCTCTATATGTGCACATGTCCTCTGTCTGTCAATTCCAGGCTATCTCAAGTTACATATTGGGGTGGGTTTTTCCCCCCATGCTAAAACCCCCCATGCCCCGAAAACATAAAACTCATGTGTTAAAATATTTGTTTTCTCAATCATTTCTCAAATATACTGAACAAAACATAACTGATAATAAAACTGGCTAACGCCCTAAAAGAAAAAAAAAGTAAGTTTGAATTCAAACTTAATAAAACCAGTTTGAGAAAAGAGGTCCACTCACTGTTAGGAGTTCCGCTAGCCTTTTATTGCTTCGCTGAAGAACTTGAGTTTCCTACGATGACCTATCATCGGATAAACTAAGTTAGAATTGGACTAAGAAACGCACTCGGAATTAGACTAAGATTGCTTATTCAAGTAAGCATTTTCACTTTGAGGATATTGCACAGATATAATGATGTATCGTGAACATACGAATTAATACGGGAGTTATAGGGTAGCCCCTAAAGTGTTAGGGTGAAACTGAAATGTTTAGGAACGAATTCAAAGAGATTTTTAACGTCGCGTCGTGACGCAGGTTTGGGCGCGTCGTGAAGCGTTCTGTCCAAAAGCGTGCCCCAAATTTTACCTTGCGCGTCGCGATGCGTAACACACCAGAGGCGTTCCTGGGAAATTCCCAGATCGCGTCGCGATGCGAAGCCATCTGCATCGCGATGCAAGGCCAAATTCTGGCCTTAACCCCATGCTTTTCTACATCCATTTACTTTAACACTTAACCTATACCTTCATACAAGCAATTAACCTCAACCACACTCCAAAACACTATCAATATCATCCTTATTGCCAAAACATATCCAATCTTATCGTCTATAGTGAATCTTATCTCCAAAATCTAGCAAATTGGGGATTTCCTATAACCATGATTTTTCTCATCACTAGACCCATGTAATTATCAAGCATTATAACTTAACAATACCATCCATCAATAAATCATCAAAACACCAAAAATTCAAAACTTGGGTTAAGGTTTTCTTACTTTCTTTCTCTTGAAATGCTTCATTATCCGAGTCATTCACTCATGCTCATCTTCTTTCCTTTGCTTCTTCTTCTCATTTCTTTTCTCTTTTCTTATTCTTTCTCTTATTCTTTCTCCTCATCCTCTTCTTCTTCTACTTTCTCCTTCTCTCACGTTTTTCTTCTTTCCTTATTTCATCTCATTTTGTGAATTAGTGAATAATACCTTTCCTTATATACTAGGGCCTATTTGATATTAGGAAGAATGGAGAAAAGTATAGAAATGTGTAAAAGGTTTGAGATTGTTCCAATTGAGTCCAAATTTCTGCTCATCCGAATTTTGACTCACGGTTTTGACCTATTTCTGGTCCGAATTTGGAAAAATATTTAACACAGAAGTTGTATCTCTCGATCTCAGCTTTCTGAAGATATAAAATTCACAAAAAGAAAAATTCATAAGAGAAAGGTACGGCCCAAATACCATGGGCTGCCTGGAGTGGAACAACGTAAAATTTCGCAGCGAAGTTCTGAAGAATTTACGGTTTATCCCCAAAGTCGTTCCAAGAATGTAGGTATGCTTAAAAATTATTTTACATAATTCTCATCCCGCCATGCAACCGTGCTACAATCAATAGTAGTAAAGACCACCGGTCGTTAGACTACTGTTCCATTGGCACCAAAATAGTGAGCATTTTGGATAGCACAATGACCATTTTCGGTGTTGTAATACTGAACTGTATTTGTTCTGTTTCGGGGGAAATTTTGGTGTTGTTAAAATCATCAAAAATAACACAAAATAGTAGCATATAGGGCTGTCCAGATTTGGCCAAGAGAGGAAAGAAGCCGAAATTTTTTCAAGTTGATCCCGGTGCTTAACACGCTTCCACCGCGTGGTAAATCGTTTCCTACAACGAAATGACACATCTATCTCTATGTCTGTGGTGTACTGACTAAGGAAGGCTTCGTCCAAGACTCTCCAATCATCCTTTACTTTCTTTTCCAAATTGTTGTACTATACCATTGTGCTCCTTTGAGCGACATATTAAACATCTTTATAACTTAGCTTTCAGACAAGCCAGTAGCACTCATCATAGACACATATTGACGAAGATGTACTTTTAGGTCTCCGTGCTAATCGAACTTGGTCATATTAGACATCTTAAACTTGACGGGGAGTTGTTCTTCAAAAGCCATTGCACCATAATTATGAGGTCTTCATATTTACCCTTCATTTTTTGGGTAACCGACTTCATTTGTTCCTTTAACTTATGTAGCTCGGCCTTGGCCTAGGACTTGGCCATTTTCTCTACAACATATTTTTCCATGTCCTCTTCATCATCATCCATGGCAGAGATCTATTCAGTTGCCTTATTTCCAGGCTTTTTATATTTCTTTTTACTAGTCTCAACCCATGCCGTCTGGACTGCTGCTTGATTAGCCATGGCATTGATCAAGGTCTACAGTTGTTCTGCCATCTTGTTCACGGTGGCTACCAGTTGGTCTACTCAAGAACTATTACTGTTGGCCATTTATGTGCTTGTTAGCTGTTTCTTGACTAGTCTTCCTTTCTCCTTAACCCAACACTCCACTATGATGGCTGGAATCATAAAGAGTTAGCATGATGCATGAGATGCATGAAATGCAGGGTTAGTTCATGCAACATAAATTCTTTTAACCTTATCTGAGTCAATATCTTCCCTATGTTTGGCTTAGCTTATACACCAATGGGGAGTACATAAGCTCATTCTCTTATATGCTTAGAGGGTAAATCTTGGCTACTTCGGTTCTGTTCCATCACTGAAAGACAAATGCCACCTATTTACAAAATGACTAAGCCTAACATGGCGATCATGCCATTATTTAAAAAAGATGAATTAGACCTTTAATAATCACAATTATTTGGGATGGGCCAGGAAGTATTTTGGAATGTTCAAGCTTGTCAAGATAGGGTGTACTTTTTTACGAATGAAAGTCAGTATGAGTATCAGACTCATGTCTTGACGTATTTGGATTATAACTAAATACTTTAGGTCCAACAAGGTCATCATACAAATTGGCCCATAAACATTTAGAAATAATTGGCCCAATTATCTTGGGCTGTAAACTTGTCATAGTTGAAAAGGCCAAACAAGTTTACATCCCATGGTAAGAGGGTCAATCTACTTCAAACAGTTGGGGCCCAAACACATGCAATAGGGAGGCTTTTCCTATGGAAAATAATTACGGGCTCACATGTGGGTTTACCAAGGGTTCGGCTTAGGCTCTCATCGGTGAAGAGTTGTCTACAACTAGGTCTCCCCATCCAAGGGTTCGAACGACCAAGTGAACACACATTTTTTATACCCGAGGATACGACTTATTCATAACTAGGTCTCCCCACCCAAGGATCGAACAAATTGACACACCAATATTAAAGGATACGTGCCAATATTGATGGTTATCATCAAATACTAATCCACTACCATGAGTGAAAGCCATTTCTCGATATGTAACGCCATCGGGGTTTGAAGGGTCTGAAAAAAGAATGAAGACATGATTCACCATAATCTTGCCATAGATACTACAAGGCATTTTTTCGAGGATGATTCTCTATCCCCATGAACCTTCCATCTATAGGAGTGAAGAAGGATTTACCGTTATGCCTATGACGTCGGTGACCATGACATTATTGAGCTCACAACTCGTTGAGAGTACATATTAGTCCACAAGGAACTAACATGAAAATGAAGGAGTCGCCATATAGTATATGGCATTGGGAATGATTTAAGGCCGTACTACACCCTCACAAGGTCTGATCTTAAACCTGTTTGGGTTCGGAATGGTCCCCCACTTATGACAGTGTAATATCTAAACTCACAAGAGGATCCACATGTCTTTTAATGCATAAATCACACAAAGCAGTTTATATTCATGCAGTAAGCAAACATCCAGAAAAATTGTAAAAGTAATAGAGAAAACAATAATAATAATGCATAGAATAGGCTCGATCAGATATATCTGGGATCCGATTGGATATATATTATTTCTTTATGTCCGGCTGGACATACTAGGTGTCCGGCCGAATTTGGCACATAAACCAGAAAGGTCAAAAACACATAATTTTGTCTATATAATAATCGTAACAACAACATAAAAGGTTAGATCATAGGCCAAGTAATAAAACAGTAATTAAGAAATCAACCAAGACAAAAGTAAGATGATAAATATAGACGAAAAGCTGCGCACGTCCGTTTTTATATGGTACGTGGAGTTGTATCCTATATACCACAGAATACAACATCCGGATATAGCCAATCAAGTGGTCAGATTTTCTATGTGATAAATGAATGTCTGGCCGGATATAGAGTATGTCCGGCCTAATATGCGGCGTGAATAAACTTGGAAAAACAGATGCAAAGTGAAGGTTTTTAGGCCCTCAAGTCGTACCTCAAGGGTAGTTACTGTTTGGTGTTTACTGTTTGTAGGTTCTGAAAAAGTTGATCCAACTATCGATCAAAAGTCCATTTGCTTTGTGTTATGATACTCTTTTTATAGTGTTTAGGGCTTGATTATTTGGGAAAGAATCTCAACTGTCAAGGAAAACGTTTAAGAAGGAAAATGTATAATTTTTATGGAAATTGGTAAATAAGGAAAAAGATTGAGTCCTTCTGTAAAAATGGAAACGTGACTCATATCCGGCCGGACTTTAAGAACATTTATACCTGGCCGGTTATTGATGATATCTGGCCAGAACTATGGCTTTTGGATTTTTTGGGTATATTTTATTTCTAGTATTAAACCTTACAAATTTCTCAATTCCCATAAGATTCTCATCATCGGGCCATGTGTAAAAATACGGTGTCTACAGTCACGATTCTTCCCCTTAGTGACGCCGACTATTAAAGGGACATGGTTCTCCCTGTTAATGGCTTTGGTGAGTTAAAGTTACCAACCATGACAGTCTCTATACCCAACTTACATGTGGCTTTATGTACATGTATTTATAATAAAATAAGAATATAGTTGAATTCCTAAATTCACATTAATCAATGAAATGATATTATTTATATATTATTATTTAATTCTGTGATAAATATAATAAAGTCCTTTGAGTAGTAGGTAATAACTTTAATGCCTTATGAGAGCCTTTACTCCTAAATGTTCATAGTCACAGGTTTATGAATATTCAGGACCTTTACAAACATGAGAGATAAGCATGCTAGATACGATCAACCCTTAAATATAGGAGCCGATTTCATAGGCTACTAGCGGGTTTCAACTGTTTATTTATCACATGGATGTATGATTGGTTCATGTCAATCAAATTGATCTTCGAGAGTTTTCACATGTTTATCACATTATAGACATTGCATTTTTACTTACAGTCCAATGATCAGTCTTTTATCGGGGCGATGTATGAAGGTTAGGAAAATTGTATGGATAAATGCTGGAATGGGAAGGGAACTACAGAGAACTCCAAAAAATAGCCAAGTTTAGGTCGAACATCACCTATATCCGGTCAACATTTTCCCAGCTCGTATGTTTGGTCGGACATATATTGGAAATACTAAATCCGGCCGAACATATAATAAGCTATCAACGAGTGTGCAAATTGTCAATTATTGAAATCTCAGGATTTAATTACTTTTCTGCCGACCTTTATTCTGAAATAAAATATCCAGTCAGATACATAACAAGCTGTCAGTGAATGCATATTTTCAATTACATAAATAACAATCTTTGTCGATCCTTAACTAGGTTTTTGCTTGTCTAGGTAAATGAAAAGATGAAACAAACTAAAATGTATACCCCATATCTACACTTAGCGTTAGCATAAACTGATCCAAATCGTATGCAATTCTTTGCAAAAAGAATCACACATATACATTGAAAAGCATTCGAAAGGTGAAACCTTTGTTAGAACTTAATTTTGAATTTAGACAATGCTAACACTTTGAGAGAGATGAAATTTCAATAATAAAGCTTTTGAGGACGTACGCAGAGTCATTGTATAAAAGAAAATAAAAAGAAAAAAAATGTGATCGCGAAGGCAAAGTCGATGATTTGAAATGCCAAAGGGTTTGGAATGTAAATGGGCCAAAGCAAAGCATGTCCTGAAGCTACAGAAAAGCATCGAGACTTCTGCACCATTACAAAGCCAAAGAATAGACATACAACCAGAGGTCCTTTGCACACATGCATACATATACAAAAATAAAGTTTCGTTTTCAGGAAATTGATACAGAACAAGCAGAGAAGAAGAAAACTCAAGAGGAATGAGGTATGCTTCGAAAGCCTCAGAAAGACGGAGCATCCAAAATCAAAAAACTGGGGACGAGGCCCGCCTGAAAGGGGGAAACTAGGGGCGAAGCCCACTTAGAAAAGGATACAAAGGTCAAAGTACCTCATCCAGTCAAAACATCAGAGGGTCTGAGGGTCTAACCTATCATAATTTCAGGTAGGCCTCAAAGCACCTCATATGGTTGAAGCATCAGAGGGCCTGAGGGTCGATCAACTATGGTCAGGAATAAAGCATGAGGGATCGAAGCATCTCACAAATGGATCAAAGCATTAGAGGGTTTGAATGTCCATCAACTATCACAACCAGGAATAAAGCCTAAGGGATCGAAGCATCTCATGAACTGATCAAAGCATCGAGATACCTGAGGGTCTATAAAACAAATATAAAAATCAGGAGTAAAACATGCAACCATTTAGAGCATCGAGAACAAAGCCTATAATCATCAAAGTCAAGAATAAAGCCCACAACCATTCAGAGAATCAAGAACAAAGCCCACAGTCATCAAAGTCGGGAATAAACTTGCAACCATTAATGACATCGGGAATAATGCTCGCAATCATCAAAGTCGGGAATAAATCCAACAACCATTCAAAGCCTCGAGAACAAAGCCCATAATCATAAAAATTGGGAATAAAACCTGCAACCATTCATAGCATCGAGAACAGAGTCCACAATCTTCAAAGTCAGGAATAAAGCCTGCAACCATCTGAAGTATCAGAAATAAAGCCCAGAATCATCAAAGTTGTGAATAAAGCCCGCAACTATTCAGAACATTGGGAACAAAGCCCACAATCATCAAATTCAAGAATATAGCCCGTAACCATTCAGAGCATCAGGAACAAAGCCCACGATCATCAAAGTCGGGAATAAAGCCCGCAACCATTCAGAACATCAGGACAAGACCCACAATCATCAAAGTCGGGACTAAAGCCTGCAACCATTTAGAACATCGGGAACAAAGCCGGGAATAATGCCCATGACCCAAAAATATATCACCACTAATCGAAGCATTGGAGCACCCAAAGGCCCATCAAGCAGCAATTGGACTACAATCATTGACAGGTAAGTCAAGTGAGATCTGACAAACAAGGTAAGTAAAAATACATGCATGACTTTGATAGAATTGTCATTGTCACACACTACACAAACATACAAAAGTAGGGACGACTGTAGACATTGTATTTCTATGTATGGACCGATCATGAGTCTCTTATAGAGACACCTCCTAAAAGCTTGGAAAGGTGCATGAATGAATATTGTATGGGAAATGAACTCTATGGAATTTAAGAAACACGACTAAATACTAGTCGAACATCACCTATATCTGGCCTACCATCTCTCAAACTAGGAAAACCAGTCAGATGCGTTACAATTATCAGTAAGTGTAGTGATTATTAATCCCTGGAATCACGGATCTGATTGATGTCCGGCCGGACGTGAAATTCAAAATACATGTACAAACAAACATATAATTCAAAATATATGTCTAGCCGGGCATGTATCCAGCTTTATTGAGCTATCAGTGAATACGCAGATCCTCAGTTACTAAAATCACTGGCATGATTCTGTTCGATCGGACGTATATCTCAAAATATACATCCGCCAGATATGAATCATGTTGTAACTGACAATGCAAAATGGTAATCACTGCAGATCACTGTTTCCCTTCCTTTTCAGGCCCTACCATAGCCCTATAAAAAAGGGCTTGACCCTATAGAAATGGTCTTCAATTTTTTTTTGACTGGCTAGAATCAGAAACGAGACATTGAGATAGCAAAAACTCTGAAACCCTGAAATTCTACCAAAATCTCTAGAGTTGTTTCTCCTTCTGACAAGCAACCGAGCAACAATCCAGTTTCCAGAGGCATCCCCTAAGTCAGAACACGTTTTAAGGTATGACCTGATGGCATCCTTTTTTACTTTCAAGAATTTATGAGGTTCTGTGTTGACACAGTATCTTCGACCAGACGTATAGGTCGTGATATACGTCCGACCGAACATGCTAACATCACAAATAACATCCAACCATTGACAGACATGTCGACCCACATTTAACTATTTCTGTAGTTTATTACTGCTTGTGTTGGTTTATTGCTGCTTTAGTTAATTCAATACTATTCTTCTATTTTATGTTCGTATTCTCTCCATTATTCTATTACTGTCATTTATTATCTTATCATTACTTTAGTTAGTATCACTATCACTCTATGCATGTTACTCTCCTCTTATCTCATGCAATCATGTTATTTAGTCCAGTTACTTTACTAATGTTTATTTCAGTATTAGTATGCATGTTATTTTCTTTCCATTTTTATTACATTTTACCCATGTTAGTTAGGTTATTAAGGTTCGGTCTATTATTGTTACGCAAGATGCTTGGTTGTGTACTTTATGATCCATAAGGGATCTCTGGCCTGACTGTACCATGTTAGGTCGGGGATTCCTGATGCAAAGCATATCCACCAGTATGATTCCCTCTTGTATATAGGATGGAAACCGAATGCATATTCCATATTCAATTTCAAAGTGACAGTTGTGTGATTTGCACTTGGGATACAACTCTATGAACCAATGGGAAAACTGTTATTTTATTTATTTTATCTTTATGTCTATGATCGTACTGTGTCTGCATAATGTTACTATTTATCATTTCCAGTCATTTGTTCGTGACATTTTCTATTGTTTATTTATATTCTGTTATTTACCTATCATTTAACATTTTAAAGATCATCTATCATCTTTCTATTTACCATTGTATATGTTATTGCTAGCGTACAATATTGCGTTTCTGCCTTACACATAATATCCGACCAGACTTCCAGCAGGTCCGGTCAGATATTAATGTCATAATAAATATCTGGCCGGCTATAGCTATATACGACTAGGCCTCCCGGAATCCAGGCCTATGAAAATATACGTTTTGATTCACTTGATTATCATTTCACTATTCTGAACTTTTATATTTATTTACTTCCCTTCATTTGTATTATTTATGCGCGATTGTATGTTATATAATATGTTATTGCATTTACTGCATTATAAGACATTGTGATACCTCATTTGAACCTAAATATTATACTGCATCAGTAAGGGACAGTTCCGAACCCAAACGAATTTAAGGTCATATCTTGCGAGGAGTGTATTGTTGCCTTAAATCATTCTCAGTATTTCATACTGGGTGACGATTCTTTTATTCTCCGGTTAGTCCCTTGATGAACATTAAAAAATGTACACTTAATAAAAGAGAAACTAATCATTTTACACTTATAAGTTCATTACCCACTTAATTTAGCATATTTGTAAAATAATAATTAAATTTATGTTTTAAATATTTTTATTGTGATTTTTATTTTTATGTAGGTGAAATAATACTTTGGATACATAACTAGAAAAATGGACATGACATTTGGATTTTGGAGGTCAGAAAATTGAAAGAGTATTCTAACAGTGTACAATTTCAGAAATTCCAACCCTGTATAATTTTCGCATTTAGGCCATAACGTTTTTCTCCAATATCGGATTGAGGCAATTCAAGTTCCAGATGAAAGAAGACTCAAATATCTATAACTTTACCGTTGACAAGATTTTCTAGGTCTGAAGTGTTCAAGGCCGAAAATGATGAAAAATTCAAAGTGTTTTGTATATAGTTATTAAAGTAAAGTCAAATCAAAAAAAGGAAATGCCCATCCAACTTTCAGTGGATTGACACATTCCTTTGAAAAAAACACAACATGACAAACCACTTTTGATATGTCATGTTGTGAAAATTACATGCAACTTTCAAGTTGCATGCAATTTCAGTGGAAGAGGATGCTCAACATTCTCTATAAATTGAGGATTCTCAGCACCCTTCCCTCAGCTTCCTTCACACAATCTCACTTTGAAATTTTTTGAAGGGATTCGGCTCTCATGTGTTTTATTTTTGTAATTTCTTTTTCTTTCAGTAATAAAATTATGAGTGTTTTTATATAAATTATGAGTAGCTAATTTCGTCATGTTAAGGTAATGGGTGAAGTTTTTAATATGAAAATTTAGATTAATCTCACTTATATTATAATAAATAAATTGTAATCTAATGATTAATATTCAATTTAAATCTGGATTAATTATTGACAAATTTTGTTACCGCCTATATGGCTGGTTTTATTTATTTGGCATAATTGAGTACCTAATTGGACTTGTTATAGACAAAAGCTAGCACCGCCTTTATGACTGGTTTTAAATATTTTGGCATAATTAATTCCTGAAATAAATTAATTGTGTAATAATGACAATTTATATATTATAAAAAGTAAGATTTCTACATTTGAAATATTAAAAGTGGATCTCATAGCCCCAGCATTTTAATTTATTGTTGCTGTTTAATTTAAAATTTTCAATCTCTTCAAACAATCCACTCTTTTTATTTTCACTCAAATTATTATTTTATTTTACTAAATTTATTCTATGTGGATCGACCCCGGACTTACCGGGTTATTTTATTACGTCGACACTCTTATACTTGAGAGTAAAGAACCATTTTTTTGAGCGTGTCAAGTTTTTGGCGAAGTTGTCGGGGAGTATAATTTAGTAGATAAAATAGTAATTTGTTTCTTTTTTTTCCTTTTATTTTTTTCTCCATCTCATTTTCTTTCTTCTTTGTATTTTTTGTGTAGATCCAAAATGTCATAATTTATCCAAAATGAATCTTGAACCCCGACATCCCACATACACACAGACTCTGTACTTAATTCTTCAAGGTTATAGGAGACAGAAAAATCAATTAAAATGGAACTTGTATTTTGCCAAAGAATTTCTTGAACCATTCCCATATCGAGATTCTTCCATAATTTTTTGTGAGAACCTAAGTCGAGAAATTGAGATAGATGAACAAGAAATTCAATTAAAATCTGAATTGACAAAAATCAGAAGATATTTTTAGATCTAATCACTACATTTGTATTTTCTTTTCTTGCTTTTCTTTTCTTTTTCTTTTTATTTTTCTTTTTATTTTTTCCCAATTGTTTATTATTATTATTATTATTATTTTTGTAAATATTGCATTTTTAAATTTTAGCATACAGTCTGCATTTAGGTTACATGAGATATTGGTCTCAATCATCTAGCGGTAGATTAAATAGAGTCTCCATCACCTTCATCATCAGTCAAAATGACCGAGAACCAAAATAAAAATCCACATACCCGAGATGAAAATCCAGTTGATCAGGAAGAGACCGAGTCTCAACATGACGATCTTAATCATCCTAGGACACTCAGACAATTCATGAATCCCACTAGGATAAGATCACCATTTTGTATTATTTTTCCCCAGATGCATCATGTTTCAATTTTAAACCAGGTGTCATCCAACTTTTACCCATATTCCACGGTCTAGAATCAGAAAATCCTTATCAACACTTAAGGGAATTTGAAGAAGTATGTAACACTTGCACAGACCAAAATTACAGCATGAATATAATTTGATTAAAGCTTTTTCCCTTTTCTTTAAAGGATAAAGCTAGAATTTGGCTGCAGAACCTTAGGTCATGATCCATCAGAACATGGGATGATTTACAAGAGCAGTTTCTAAAAAAATTCTTTCCCCTCACATAACAAATTCCTTTAAGAGGAGAATCATAACTTTCACACAGGAGTCAAGGGAAACACTTTACCAATATTGGGAGAGATTTAAAGAGATGTTAAATATTTATCAACATCACGAGTTTGAAATATGGAGGCTGTTTGCATACCTCTACGACGGTTTAACACCCCAAGGTAGACAAGTAGTGAAATGATGTGTAATGGTGAGTTTAGGGATAAAAATCCCGAAGATGCACTATATTTCCTAGAACACATAGCTAAGAATGGACAACAATGGGATACAGTTGGCACTTATGAGTCACCTGTGAAACCATAGTCATCTGGTAGATGTATGTTTAACCTTAGGGAAGACCATGACTTTTCTGCTAAGTATGCATCTCTGGTTAAAAAATTTGAGGCATTAGAAATGAGGAAGAGTGATCATGTCAAGTCAATTCAAGAATTCACATATCAAACATGTAATTCACATGATCACGTCACACAAGTTTGCCCAACCTTGCCAGCCCTGCCAGAATGTTGCAATGACCAAGTCAGTTCCATAAACACCTTCAAGAGACCAAATCCAAACCCATACTCCTAAACCTACAATTCTGGTTGGAGAAACCATCCAAACTTCAATTGGAGGAATGATCACCCAGTACAACCATCACAACAACCTCATCAGTTACACCATAATTTCCAAAACTCCCATAATTATGCACCATATGTCCTACCGCCTAGGAAAACCCTTGAGGATACATTGCATACATTCATTGAGAAATATGAAGCCATCATTAACCAAAATGTGCAAACATTGATTGATCTGAAAGATAATTTCTCCAAAATCACATATGTATTGACCATTAATGAGAAATGGAAGTTTTCTGCACAACCACAACCAAACCCCAAGAGTCATTAAAATCCTCACGAGAGTAGTTTTAGTAGTCAACACATAGAGAAAGTCAAATCTGTTATTACTCTTCGCAGTAGTAAGGTAATCCACAGACCGATTCTTGAACCTTGTGAAGCTGATAATAAATCAGATTCAGAGGGTAAGAAAATGGTTGATGAACCATTACCTATCGTTGATTATGATAATTTTTCTCATGCACCTCCATTTCCTCAAGCATTAAAAATAAAGAAATTGAACCATTCCCTAGAGATATATGAAATATTCAAACATGTAAAAGTCATTATTCCTTTGTTAGATGTCATCCAACAGATACCATCTTATGCCAAATTTCTGAAAGACTTGTGCACCATTAAAAGAAAACATCAGGTAAGAAAAAAGTTTTTTTTGCTGAACAAGTAAGTTTCATTCTCTCAACAATAATGCATTAAAATACAAGGACCCTGATTGTCCAACTATTTCATGTATGATTAGAAATCAAAAAATTGAACATGTTTTGCTTGATCTTGGAGCCAGTGTCAATTTGCTTCCATTTTCGGTTTATCAACAACTTAATATTGACAAGTTAAAACCAACATGAACTACTCTTTTACTTACCGACAGATCAGTCAAGATACTGAAAGGAATTGTGGAAGATGTGTTATTACAAGTCGATAAATTCATATATCCTGTAGATTTTATTGTCTTAGAAACACAACCCATGGCAGACAGTTATAAGTTAATTCCTATAATACATTGGTCGCCCATTTTTAGCAACAACTAATGCTTTAATTAATTACATGAATGAAATCATGAATTTATTATTTGGAAATATGATGTTAGAACTTAATGTTTTTAATATGTGCAAGCAACCATACGATGAGGACTGTGAAAATGAGAATATGGAACTAATTGAATCAATTTTGGAAGAACATATTCAGGGGATTGAATCTGACCCTATAAAAACCTGTACAACTAATTTTCTTAAATCAAGTATGTAATTAGATTATGATATTTATCATAATTTTTCTTTACTTGATTCTACATAGGTACTTGAAGACAATGGAGGGAAACAAAATTTTGAGGAACTAGGAACACTTGAAGAATAGAAACATGAAGAAGCACCTAAATTGGAATTAAAAACTTTGCCTGAAGGATTGAAATATACATTTCTTGGTGATAAACACACTTACCCTGCAGTAATTACTTCTTCTATTACAAGCAGTCAAGAAGATAAGTTGTTAAATGTGTTGAGAGAACATAAACAAGAAATTGGATGAACTTTAAAAGATATAAAATACATTAATATTTTAAAATGTGCATGCAAAATATATTTTAAAGATAATGTCAGGAAACGTCGACCACCCAAAAAAATATTAAACCTTTACAAAAAAGAAGTGGTTAAAACAGGAGTCCTTAAATTTCTTGATTCATATATCTCTTACATACCTGGTTTGGAGAAAAATACATATGATAAGAAACAAAGAGCTAAACATTTAGGAGTTTGTTATAAATGTGCACGTTGGACGTGCAACACTTGTTATCATTCTTTAGGAATGATGTCTGACAATCACGAAGATAAAAATCAATCCATTAAAGATGGCTTGAGTAAGGTGTCATTAGATAATATATCATTGAATTTTGAGACGCATCCAAATGGATTTGATAGATTGATTCACAACTTATACAAATAATTTCAAAAAGAAAGGCAACAATATAGTCTCGGGAATCTGACTTTAAAAGACTCTGTTTGTAATTTTATAAGAAAATTGGATGTGAAGCATATCCTCGACCCATAGAGGGCGTTCAAGCTGTTACTGGACGTAAAACTAGAGGAAGATGTGATCCATAATCACAACTATCAGTACATATCATTTACTCTTTTAATTTACTTTTATTGTTTTAATATGTAACATTTCTTTTAAGTAGCAATGTTGTAGATTCAATTGTCAATTCCACACTAACCCGATGATGTCTTCTAAACTCTACTTCTTCGTATTCAGATATTAGGGACTATGTCTCAATTTGGTTGGAGGGAGGGGATAGTTGACTAGATAGTTTTTGTTTTATGTTTCATTGTTGTGGTTGTTTTTTCAAAAAGTTAAATGTTTTCGTGTTTGTGTTGTTGTTTTATTAAAAAAATACATATATATTATTTTTACTTTGTTGTTATTTTCTGTGTAAAAAAATATATTTTATTTTGATTTTGTTTTGTGTTTTAAAAAAAACTACACACAAACTAACAATAAATTTTTGACTAACTAAGTGAAATTGTTGTTCAGAGATGGCATTGTAATGAGTTTTCGCTATTGAGATGTATCTCAATTTATTTCGTAACAAGTTATTTTTGTTCATTTCTTTTTGAATAATTAAATTTGTGAATTCTCAATAATAATGATTAAATTTGATCTTCATATGCTCATTTGACAGGTATTATTAACATACACGGTAACATATGATCGTGGGTTGTAATTGAAAATTTTGTAATATTCAATTCTCTAGTTTGTTGGAGGTAGCACCTAAAAGCAGTGAAATTTATACTTTTATTAAAAAAAAATAATCATACTTTTAAAAGCAGTGAAATTTATGCTTTTATTAAAAAAAACTAATCATACTTTTACTTAGTAACCGGACATCTTGCCTCAGCAAGCAATGATTGTTTGCGTAAAACGATAGAGTTTGAAGCTGTATTATTATTTAAAAAAACTATTTTTGTATTTTAAATAATCTTCCATTGCCAAAAATGTGTGAACTCTAATATAATTTTATGACAAAAATATTACTCTTTTTTCAACAAGACCCGTGAATATTGTGGGCATAATGAATTGATTGATACCTTGTTTTATGTGTTCATGGAGAAGGGTAAAAAGTACATGAGAATCAACTTATTTGATAATTTAGAAGGAAAGAAAATTATTACTGACTTGGATACGAATTTTTTTTTTTAAGTTTTCTCTTAAATTACTAGGGACTAGTAATTAACTGGTTGAGGTGTGTGATGAACATTAAAAAATGTACACTTAATAAAAGAGAAACTAATCATTTTACACTTATAATTTCATTAATCCTCTTAATTTAGCATATTTGTAAAATAATAATTAAATCTATGTTTTATATATTTTTATTGTGATTTTTATTCTTATGTAGGTGAAATAATACTTTGAATACATAACTAGAAAAATGGACATGATATTTGGATTTTGGAGGCCAAAAACTTGAAAGGGCATTCTAATAGTGTACTATTTCAGAAATTCAAGTCCTGCGTAATTTTCGTATTTTGGCCATAATTTTTTACTCCGATATCATATTGAGGCAATTCCAGTTCCAGATGAAATAAGACGCAAATATCTACAACTTTGTTGTTGACAAGATTACCTAGTTCTTAATTTTTCAAGGTCGAAAATAATGAAAAATCCAAACTGTGTTATATGTAATTATTAAAGTAAAGTCAAATAAAAAAAAAGGATATGTCAATCCACCTTTCGGTTTCATTTGAAAAGTGGAAATGTCAATACACCAAAAATGGTTTGTCATGTTGTGAAAATTGCATGCAACTTGAAAGTTGCATGCAATTTCAGTGGAAGAGGGTGCTCAACACTCATCACCTCTTCCCTCGGTTTCCTTCCCAAATCTCACTTTGAAAATTTATGAAAGGATTCAGCTTTTGTGTGTTTTAATTTTGTAAGGTTTTATTTTTGTAATTTTTTTCTTTCAGTAATAAAATTACGAGTGTTTTTATTCAAATTATGAGTAGCTAATTTCGTCATGCTGAGGTAATGGATGAAGCTCTTAATATGAAAATTTAGATTAATCTCAATTATATTATAATATATAAATTGCAATCTAATGATTAATATTCAATTTAAATATGGATTAATTATTGACAAATTTTGTTACCGTTTATATGACTGATTTTATTTATTTGGCATAATTGAGTACCTAATTGGACTTATTATAGACAAAAGTTATCACTGCCTTTATGACTGGTTTTAAATATTTTGACATAATTAATTCCTGAAATAAATTAATTGTGTAATAATGACAATTTATATATTATAAAAAGTAAGATTTCTAAATTTGAAATATTAAAAGTGGATCCCATAGCCCCAACATTTTATTTTATTGTTGCAGTTTGATTTAAAATTTTCAATCTCTTCAAACAATCCAGTCTTTTTATTTTCACTTAAATTATTATTTTATTTTACTAAATTTATTCCCTGTGAATCGACCCTGGACTTACCGCATTATTTTATTACTTCGACACTCTTATACTTGGGAGTAAAGAACCGTTTTTTGAGTGTGTCATCCCCCTTGGGGTTAACAATGTTGTGGTTGTCGACGTCATAGGCATAGCGATAAATCCTACTTCGCTTCTACACATAAGTATTATTTACAAGAAAATTTTGATACACAAACAAGATGATGAAAACAAGAAAGAGAACTAGAACACATCAGCAACAATGGTACATGTATGGAAATAAAGAATTTGAGAGATGAAGAAGACATAAAGCTTCAAAATGGCAAAATATACGCCAGTTTATAAGGTTTTCGCTACAATCTCAGCCTTCCATATTGCCTGCCATAATCTCTCAATGAGCAATATGTGTAGGGTAATGATAGAAACCTGCCTGGAACAAAGCCAAGCAAACCCCTCCACGTGGTCTAAGCCCCAAGACCCGCGAATCTTGATTTTATAAGAACAAAATCCTTCCAAGATCAAGTCCAACCCTTAAAGAACTTTGCCCTTAGGAATATTTCTTTATTTCTTTGGAGAATCTTGAACAGTGATACAACGCCACAACGCTTGCCACACATTGATAAGCTTTTGTTCCGTAGAACCAAGGAAGAATCCACTCCATCAAGATGACACAAGTCACTTTGTTTTGAAAAAAATGTTCTTAATTAATTGTCAATTACAATGAATAATGCCCCATTTAAATAGGTGGCTAACCCTACTTCTACCCAAATATAATAAAATCCTAGTTAAATAAATCCAATAACACATAAAATAATTATAAATTTCATGTATGGGCTTTGTAATGTAATTAAAATTCAGCCCAACACTTAAACAACACATAACCTTAAAAAATATAAAATATAAAAACTGTAAGGATATCTTACATCCTTATTTTGTCCAAGAAGGAGTCCGAACTGGAATTTGATGTAGGCTACAAATTGTAGATCTATGAGTCATCTTTCCAATGCAACTTGAATCACCAAAATCGGACATCGGATACGAAAGTTAGGTCTAAACTATGAAGACTGCGCAAATCCTGCCACTGCTAATACACCATTCGGAAATTAAGTCGAAAATAAATCAAGGCCGCCCATGCACGTCCAAAACCCATTCCATTCTTGCTTTAGATATAATATAGCCTTCATATAAAGTCTCATGCATGGACCAAACTCCAGAACCCAAGGAATCTTCCAAATCCACTAAAAAGGCCCAAATACACCAATCTGACCAAGCCATATAATCAGCCACAACTTCAAATTAACTTGGCCCAACAAACATAGCTCATCCTGGATCACATCAGGTAATTTTGTAAATTCAAATATTTAGGCATAGTAATATTATATCAACAATTAAAGAGAAAATCAGAAAATTTAGAGCGTACTTGTGTTCTAAAGATTTTTGGAGAACTATTGTAATTCCCCCAATTCTTTCCCCTTTGAGTAATAAAATTACTTCCAGTTTCTTCTCGTGGTCATAGGCGTCGTACTCCGAACCACGTAAAATTCATGTGTATTTGTTCTTTACTCTTGACTGTTTTATAATCCGGGCAACCTCACACTAAAAATAAATTTACTTGTTCCATAGCGAACCCCACATTAAAAATAAATTTGCTTGTTCCATAGCGAATTTTTAGGGAAAAACCTTATTATTCTTCTGAATGAAAATTAACATATATAATGGCTTTTTTAAAATAAAGAATCCATAAAAAAAATCAGAGTTAAAAAAAGTGATATGGTAATACAAAATCCAAAATTTATGTGAACCAATGATAATTTGAAACTGTGTGTTGTTGACGGCTGATTTTCGTTCCAGGGGTAAATCGGGAAAACTCACTCCTCGAACAATCCTCCCTCAACTGTGAATTTGTTTGGTTTGGGGACCAAAGGCAAACTTAGCAAAAGAAGAGAAAACACATAGATAAAACAGAGGGTTTGACGTGGTTTGGCGGAATGGATCCAACCTATATCCACGGGCACAAGGGAAAATAAAGCTTTTATAACGTGGTCGGGCTATGACCGACCTGCCTATCTCTCGAGCTCGGCTGGCCGACCTCTTACAAACTCTCCCTTATCCTTAAGCTTTTTAGCTCTCTCTTTTACAAGTTATGCGTGAATGAATTTTTCTAACCCTTTACGATGAATTCTCAACCCCTTTATATACTAGGGTAAACTATATTGTTACATTAATCTCGTGACATCAACCATGTGACTTTACCATCAATGAGATGGCTCTCTTCCCAAACTGCTCTACCGAAAGTAACTCTGCCACCTGACATCTCTTTAAACCAATCTATTATACCATCTGTCATACGCTACCTCTAGCCTGTAATCTATCATGTCATACCTCTTTGAATGGTGCAAGTCCACATGTAAGGCTTACGTCATTTGATCATGAACACCTCAGATCTGACCATCTCAGACCTGACCACCTTGGACCTGACCACCTCGGATCTGACCATCTCGGACCTGACCACCTCAGGTCTGACCACCTAGGATCTGACCATCTTGGACCTGAAATACAAACAAGTCGGATCTCTTTACCGGGTCGGACGCCTCTGGTACCTAGGCTTGGGCCCCTTATCTAGGAAGTGAAAATCCATTTATACCATTCCTCAAGATTCTGACTTCTTTGGGACCGAAAACCACCATCAATATCTGTCCCCTAGTTCTCGGTATCAATGAGTAAGCGAGTTGGTGATGGGAACTATAAAACGATGGTGGTGCATGAAGCCGTAGACTAATTTGGCAACCTCGGGCTGATGCAATAACCTGGCCACAAGGGAAAGATTCGTCCTTGTGCCACTCAACACTCGGCAATGAGGGATAAACTATGACCCCATGCCAATAAATAAAACAAGGCATCGGTGGGACTCAACCTGACCCCGAGCCATAATAAATACTTGGCCACGAGGGAATGTATCTTCCTTGTGACATCAACGTATGGCCATGGGGGAGAAACTCCGACCGCATTCCAATAAATAAAACAAGGCCTCGATGGGACTCAACCTGACCCCGAGCCATGATAAATACTTGGCCACAAGGGAATACTCCCTCCTTGCGCCATCAGCGTGGTCTCAGCGGAACGAAAGCGGTCCCGAGCCAATGATTAAAGGTGACCTCGACGGAACGAATGCAGCCATGAGCCAATGATTAAAAGTGGCCTCGGAGGAACGAATGCAGCCCCAAGCCAATAATTTAAAGTGGTCTCAGCGGAATGAATGCAGCCCCGAGCCAATGATTAAAGGTGGCCTTGGCGGAATGAATGCAGCCTCGAGCCAATGATTTAAGGTGGCCTCCGCGGAATGAATACAACCCCGAGCCAATGATTTAAGGTGGCCTCGGAGGAACGAATGCAGCCCTGAGCCAACGCACACGTATAATATTAAAAAAGGTGTGTACAAATAACTTTTATATGATATAGGAAGAGTCTTACTCATACTCATGGGATCGATTGCCCATCTTATAACTCTTTGAGGGTCATTTTTAATAGAAACTCTATTGAAAACATCCACTCAGCTCCTCAGCATTCCAAGTGCCCGACCCGACGGCATTCGCTATCAGCGTTGGTCGGCCTCCGTAGCCACTTGGTCTATGTATTCACTCAGATAGTCATTTTTTACCAAATTTTCCACCTACTCCCTCGGGTCTCTACATCCGTTCGTGGCATGTCCCTTTACATTGTGGTGTAAACAATAGGCCTTGTGGTTTTCCTTCTCGATCAGGCTCAGACAAAAAACTTTTACCCTAGATTTCCTGAATTATTTGGGCTAGGGATCTGTTGAAGGGGATATACATTGTTCCTCTAGCAATGAGGTTAACCTGGGCATATGATTTTTTCTCATGTACTTGATTATTTTTAGGTATCGGTGTGAACTCCTTTTGCTTCGGGACCAGTCTCCTCATGTCTCTACCCACATCCCGTCGATTTTTTGTCCTTATTACCTTTGTCCTCTGGGTGCACCCTCCTCGAGCAATCTTCTCATCTTCCTCCATTAGCACAAACTTCCTTGTCTGTTTTAAAGCCGCAACATAGTCTGATATCTCTTGTATCCTAAGGTGGGATCATAATCTCCCGATCCTGAGATTATCAAGACCTCTAGAGACTCGTAAGCACCGACCTCTAAAACCAGGGCGTGGTACCTATCGACAAAGCTTTTCAAAGACTCACCGTCTTCTTGCTTCATCAACCTCAACGACCCTATCATCTTCCTCGGTACACACGCCCCTTTAAAATGCCGCATAAATGATCTCCTCAACTGCCCAAAGCTGCCGACACTCCCCGGGGTCAAGTTCCTGAACCAAAAACTGGCCGACTCTCCCAATGTTAAAGGGAACACCTTGCAGATGACCTCTCCAACCATTCCCTGAATTTCCATCATCAAAACGAACTTCTTAACATGAGAATTGAGGTCTGTACTGCCCTTGTAAACATCTATGGAGGGCATAATGAATCTCCTTGGAAATCCCATTGTCAAAATTTCCTCCGTGAAAGGGGACGCTGTGCCCAAGTCTTGGTCACCCTTTGGTCCGTCTTTTATATTTTCCTCTCATTTTTTCATCTCCTTCCGGAACCAGCTCTTCATCTGGTCCTCGGAGCTGTCATGCTCATGTCCACAGTTACTCCCGCGCTTTCCACCTTAAGCACGATACCTTTCGTAAACGAGAGTTTCATGCCCTTCCCCCGGATGCCGTCCCAGGTCGCTCTTTACGAAGCATGGACTGTCGCTGGAAGATTCCGGCTCCTGCCTGTCTTCCTCTTCCTCCCATAACTCGTCTGCTGGTAAGGCTCCAACCACCCTCTTTCCCTTTGTTATTTCTTCTCTTCTTTGTCTGAGGCCCGCTCCCCCTCTTTTATCAGCTTTTTCTTCTAACTTATCCAATTTCTCCATCATAACCTTCATGAAGGCTTGGGTTTATTCTCTCTCCTTCCGTGTTTCTTCCCTTTCACTCCAGATTATTTCTTCCATCTTCTCCATCCATTCCGTCGTCGAAGACTTTGAAGATCTATGATTCCCGTCTCCAGCCATCGTCCCAATATATTTGCTGCTTCTTGTACTGGTCCCCACAGACGGCGCCAACTGTTGACGGCTTCCAGGGGCAAATCGGGAAAACTCACTCCTCAAACAATCCTCCCTTATCTGTGAATTTGTTTGGTTTGGGGACCAAAGATAAACTTAGCAAAAGAAGAGAAAACACACAGACAAAACAGAGGGTTTAATGTGGTTCGGCGGAATGGATCCAACATACATTTACAGGCACAAGGGAAAATAAATATTTTATAACGTGGTCGGACTATGACTGATCTGTCTATCTCTCGAGCTCAGCTGACCGACCTCTTACAAACTCTCCATTACCCTTAAGTTTTTTAGCTCTCTCTTTTACAAGTTATGCGTGAATAAATTTTTCTAACCCCTTACAATGAATTCTCAACCCCTTTATATACTAGGGCAAACTATATTGTTACATTAATCTCATGACGTCAGCCACATGACTTTACCATCAATGCGATGGCTTTCTTCCCAAACTGCTCTGCCGAAAGTAACTTTGTCACCTGACATCTCTTTAAACCAAGCTATTATACCATCTGTCATATGGTACCTCCAGCCTGTAATCTGTCATGTCAGACCTTTTTGAAAGGTGCAAGTCCACATGTAGGGCTTACGTCATTTGATCCTGATCACCTCAGATCTGACCATCTCGGACCTGACCACCTCAGGTCTGACCACCTCAGATCTGACCATCTCGGACCTGAAATGCAAACAAGTCTGATCTCTTTGCTAGGTCGGACGCCTTTGCTACCTGGGCCTGGGCCCCTTATCCAGGAAGTGAAAACCTCTTTATACCCTTCCTCGAGATTTTGACTTCTTTGGGACTGAAAACCACCATCAACATGTGTATTTTCGAACATGGCTTAAAACTTAGGTAAATGATATTTAATCTCTCTTAGATTATGTATATTTCTAATTTAAAGGTTCATCGAGTTGAAGAAACGATGTTCACTTTATAATATAATATAACACACAGTCCTTAAGGGGCGTGCCTTGGTAGTGTAGGGCTCACGATCTGGCCTTAAGGTCCTGGGTTCGAATATAGGAAATGTGTTTCTTATAAGAGTCTGAGACAGTCGAAAATTTAGCTGCTCTGCTTAAGTCCGGAAATGTGGTTTGGCAGCGGGATTTCCAACTATTCCAAAAAAACGTATATATATATATAACACGCATGACATAATTTATAACACATCCTTGCGTAATCATATTACCTATAAATGACTGTATCACTATATTATATATAGCGCTACCCATTAAAATATAATTACCTTGAGATGGTAAATTGGTGACGAGATAGTGAAGCAACTAATTGCACTTCAACAGTTTTTTCACGTCCGAGCCTGGACAATGATTTGTGTATCTAATTCATCTCCACCGAATTCATCACAATTATTTGCAGCCTCTTATCAACTGTGCAATTACCTCTTTCATATAAAGACTTTAGAGGATGAGAAAGAAAGTCTGCGTGTTAGATGAAAAAAATACATGGACATAATTGTAATTTGTTCTTTAGAGTTTTAGCCTGTGAGTCCTCAATGGGCGTGGTTTGGTGGTGTAGGGTTCAGAATCTGATCTTCAGATCCAGGGTTCGAATTCAGGGAGTGCATTTCTTGTAAGAGTCTAGGACAGTCGGAGATTTTACTTGCTCCGCTTAAATCTGGAAGGGATGATTTGGCCGCAGAGTTCTTAACGATTTCAAAAAAAAAAAATTTAGCCTGTCACACTTACAAATATAGTTTTAAGAACAACTTCAAGGTTGCTCTATTCTGACATAGTGTTAAGGATTCAGTTTCTTTATTTGAAGAATAAGACTACGTTACATCTGCCATTCTTAGATTCTACAATAATGAGAGCTTTTGTACACTATCTCGGTAATAAACATTATTAAATTTTTCCTTCAATTAGCGTGGTCCAATTGAGAAGATATATTGACTTCGATTCAATTGCTATAGATATTTTGTTAGTACAGTTGCTAATTTTGTTTCAAGAACATTTAATGTTGAGTCAAACAATTGTAGTTTTTTTTCTTGAACTGTATTGAAAAAAATGATATAAATGGGGGTACAATTATATGAGTTACGACATGTCTTGTCTTCTGAAATTTTGTTAAAAGACCTAAAAGATGCTGCAAGTTTAGGGGTCCATGAAGAGATCAAATGCTGGTAAAAAGAACTCTGCAAAAGTCATCTTGGTCCCGAGGTCCCTGCCACTATGTTTGTGTCCAATATTATTTATCATAAATATTGTAAATTCTTTAATATATATATAGTATAAATAGGAGAGACATGTCCCTTAAGTAATGTCTTATGGGAAAGACACAATGATGAATGAATATGTCCTTTAAATTGGAATGATGCATCTCTAGACCTTTAAAGCATTAGAAAAATGGTATAACCCTTAAGATGATTACACTATAAGCCAAAAAGTGCCCTCAAAGACACCCTTCTATGTCTATAATAAAGGAGGGTCTTGTATTCATTTTGATGATCCAGAAATTTCAACATTCATAAGTCTTTTATTTGTCTAGAGAGTCATTTAAAAAGAGAGAGTTTCCACCATTTGTCATTGTTCAAGTTTTTATGGAAAGGAATGCCATTTTTACAAGAAGCAATCAAGTAATCTTGAGAGAACTTTAGCAATAAAACCATCTGTAAAGCACCGAGGCAGGGGCTAATAAGTTCTTAAGGATAGATGCAACTCGACTTGATTTTTTGTTCATCATCTTCAATACACTTTCAGGTTTTTCTTACTTTTTAAGTTCCATGTTTATGTTTCATTAGTTGAAATTTGATAGTATAATGCATGTTTACTTTAGTTTATAACACATAATATCCAACAATCTTAAAAACTTATTACTTTTAAAATGTTGTTAAATTGAATTTTACATGTTTTAAATACTCTTTTGCCTCGAAAATGTATTATGTGCATGAAAAATACACATGAGCATTCAAACGCCCGACGAACGCGTAGGCAAAAATTCTGTTTTACGCAATTTCATTCGAACGCGTTTTCAAACACAACTCGAACACCAGTCTTCTGTAAAAGAACGTTCAAACGCGTTTACGAACGCAAAACGAACGTGAACTCTCTAGAAAACTTCGTTTGAACGTGTTTACGAACGCTACACGAACGTGAACTCATTGGAAAGTTTTGTTCGAATGGATGAACGAACGTGATACTAACGAAATTAATCCTGAAATTATTTTAGATTCAAAAATAATAACATAGACTTAGATTAATTTATATTATCGTATGATATACATGTATAACATATATGCAGTAATGTTGACTTAGTAAAATCATATACTGTATTTTATAAACTTGGTAGTATAGATTTAAGTTAATATTAGGGTATTCAATTATCACAAGCATGCACCTACTTTTATTGTGATAAAGTTGAAAATTAATTGTGTGTTGCATACTTGGCTGATAATTAAAAGTGTAACTTTACACAAGTAATTTCGTCCAAGCTTGATTGACTTATATATATATACACATACAAATTTACACATATCTATTATTTTATTGTGAATTGAAGTGTAATACTAAGTTTGAATGTCTAATATAATCTATTGAGAACGTATTTAAAAGATATTCTGTCAACAAGTCGATAAGAGCTTAAGTGGGCAGAGATTTAAGTGATTACTCCGGACCCCCCTCGTCCTCTGTGAATTTTCTTTTATTCACTTATCATAAGAAACCTTAGTCGTAAATTCAAGGACTTGTGTTATTTGGTACTATTGTCCAATATAACAATGAGTGGATTCTTAGTATATCACTTAAACAAAATCATACGTTTAATCGTTGTGTAAGTTGTCTTTTGTAGACTTATTTATTACTGTATTTATTTCTAGTTACATATGGCTAGCGGAAATATCACAATACCGGTCGCTCATGGAGAGAAACTGAAATATTTTGGTGGAGAAAACTTCAAACAGTGGCGGAGCAAAATATTGCTCTACCTGACAACACTGCAGTTGGCTAAGTATCTCAAAGATCCTCCAGGTCATCTGGAGGGAGAAACAGAGACAGCCAAGCAACTACGAGAAGAGACATGGTTATCAGACGACTTCTTGTGCAAGAAATATCTTTTGGGAGGACTTGACAATACCCAGTACAATGTGTACCAATGAATGACTTATGTGAAGATTCTCTGGGAATCTCTCGAGAAGAAATACAATACCGGGATGTCGGACAAAAGAAATTTATCATGGATAGGTTCCTGGACTACAAGATGGTAGATTTAAGGACGATGATGTCTCAGTTGGGTGAACTACAGTTAATCATACTTGAAATATTGGATGAGGGAATGAAACTCTGTGAGATGTTTCAAGTTGCGACAATCATTGAAAAGTTGCTCCATCATGAAAGGACTTTAGAAGCTATCTGAAACACAAAAAGAAGTAGATGAGTCTTGAAGACCTTGGAGTTCTATTGAGGATCGAAATGGAGAACATAAAGTCTGAAAAGGCTAGTTACAAGAATGTGGAGTCTAAGGCCAACATTGTCGATGGAGGAAAGGGTGGTAAAAAGAGAAAGAATAGTGAAGCTGATTCTTCCCAAGCAAATAAGAAGTTCAAGAGGAAGTGCTACATATGTACGAAAAGCGGTCACATGGCAAAGGACTGTAGAAACAAGAAGTTTCAGGATAAGGGCAAGAAAAATAAAAATAAGGCTCATGTCACTGAGGATGAGCAGCTAACTGATGAGATCTCAGAGATGAACCTCTGAATAGTTGTAATAGAAGCCAACTTGGTTGGGAATCCGAGAGAATGGTAGGTAGATACTGGGGCTACTCGTCACATTTGTGCTGATAACAAGATGTTTCCTCGTATCAAAAGGTCGATGGTGGCGATCATTTGAAAATGGGAAACTTGCCTACCTCTAGAGTGGTTGGACAAGGCACGGTGGTTCTGAAGATGACATCTGGGAAAAAGCTTACATTGAAGAATATTTTGCATGTTCCTGATATTCGGAAGAACTTGGTTTCAGGTTCACTCCTTAGCAAGAATGGTTTCAAGCTTGTATTTATTTCTGATAAGTTTATACTGGCCAAGAATGACGTCTATGTAGGAAAATGATACTTCACTGAGGTCATTTTCAAGTTCAATATAATGACTGTCAATTGACACAATGCTAATAATAAAGCTACATCTTCTGCTTATATTATTGAGTCACAAAATGTATGACATGAGAGGTTAGGGCATGTTAATTATGATACAATGCGTAAATTAATTAATATAGACCTTATACCTAAATTTAAAATTGATAACCAACATAAATGTGAGGCATGTGTTGAAGTAAAAATGAATAGAGCATCATCTCATACCATAGAATGAAGTTCTGAACATTTGGAACTTATACACACTGATGTGTATGACATGAATGTTGTGCAAATAAGAGGAGGTAAAAAATACCTTGTCACTTTTATCTATGATAGCACAAGATTCTGTTATGTGTATTTGCTGAGCAGCAAAGATGAAGCTATCAAGAGCTTTATACACTATAAGAACGAAGTTGAAAATCAACTTGGTAAGAAAATCAAAAGAATCAGGAGTGATATGAGAGGTGAATATGTGTCACCATTCAGTGAATACTATTCTAATCATGGAATTATTCTCGAAACTAATGCTCCTTATCGAATGTTGAAGGAAATGATGAATGTCATGTTGACAAGCTCTAGTTTACCCCAGAACTTGTGGGGGGAAGCCTTGCTTTCCGCAAACTACGTTGTGAACAATCTACCTCACAAAAGATTGGACAATACACCATATGAATCGTGGAAAGGTCACGTACCTTCCTACAAATATCTGAAAGTGTGGTGGCGTCTCGCCAAAATGATGGTTTCTAAACCTAAAAAGGTTAGAATATGATCCAAGACTGTTGATTGTATATTCATTGGATATGCTCACAATAGTAGTGCGTATCGATTCTTGGTACATAAGTCTGAAATTCCTGATATCAATCCAAATATGATAATTGAGTCAAGGAATGCAACATTCTTTGAAGAGACATTTCCCTATAAGGAAAGACAAAGAACAAAATCTCTCAAATGAACTATTGATACTGTTAAAGACAGTGATCAAGTTGAACAAGAATCAGATCAACATGAAAATATTGAGGAAAATTAACTTAGACATAGCAAAAGAGGTAGAACGTATAAGTCATTTAGACCTGATTTTTTGACATATTTGTTAGAAAATGAGCCTCAAAGCTATAAAGAAGCAATGTCTACTTCATAGGCATCTTTGTGGAAAGAGGCTATCAATAGCGAGATTGATTCTATACTTCCAAATTGTATTTGGGAGTTGGTTGATCTTTCTCCAGGTTGTAAGCCGTTGGGCTACAAATGGATTTTCAACCGGAAGATGAAGCCAGATGGATCAATAGATAAGTACAAGAAAAGACTTATCATAAAAGGTTATAGATAAAAAGAAGGCCTTGATTACTTTGACATCTATTAACCAGTGACTCGTATCACGTCAATAAGAATGCTCATAGCCATAGCAGCTATATTTGGTCTTGAAATACATCAAATGGATGTGAAGACGACATTCTTAAATGGTGAATTAGATGATGAAATTTACATGCAACCAGAAGGTTTCAATATTCCTGGACAGAACAGAAAGTGTGCAAACTTGTAAAATCCTTATACGGATTAAAACAAGCACCTAAACAATGGCATGAAAAATTTGCCAAAGAGATGTTGTTAAGTGAGTTCAAAATCAATAAGTGTGATAAATGGGTACACACTAAATCAACTCAAAAAGGATATGTCATTGTGTGTCTCCACATAGACGATATGTTGATAATTGGTAGTAATCATGAGATGATTCAGTCTACCAAGAAAGTATTGACCAACAAATTTGATATGAAAGATTATGGAGTAGCTGATGTGATTTTAGGAATTAAGATTTCCATAACATCAAAGGGGTATATATTATCTCAGACTCATTATGTTGAGATGATACTTGAGAAATATAATAAAGAAGATCTAAATGTAGCTAGAACTCATGTAGACCTAACTCTTTATTTATCAAAGAATACTGGCTCAAGCGTATCACAATTAGAGTATTTGAGAATCATCAAAAGTATGATGTATTCAAAAATTGCACACTGATATCGCTCAAGCTGTAAACAAGCTTAGTAGATATACGAGTAATCCAGGACATAACCACTGGAAAGCCATAATAAGAGTTTTGAGGTATCTGAGAGAAACTTCAAAATATAATATGCACTATACGAGATATCATGTTGTGCTAGAGGGATACAGCGATGCTAACTGGATATCTTATACAGTGGATTCCAAATCTACGAGTGGATTTGTTTCCACACTTGGTGGTGCAGCTGTGTCATGGAAATCCTTGAGGCAAACGTGTATTGCCCAGTCTACTATAGAATCAGAGTTCATAGCATTAGACAAAACAGCGAAAGAAGCGGAATGGCCTCAAAATTTCCTAGAGGATATTCCAAATTGGCCAAAACCAATGCCAGCATTAAGTATACATTGTGATAGTCAATCGACTATTGGGAGAGCCCAAAATACAATGTATAATGGTAAGTCTCGACACATACATCGCGGCCATAATACCATATGATAATTGCTCTCAAGTGGCATAATTTCGATAGATTATGTCAAATCAAAGGAAAACCTAACAGATCCACTTACTAAAGGTTTACCTAGAGAGCAAGTTGAGATGTCATTGAGGGGAATGAGCTTGAAGCTTATAAATTAAGAATTGTCACTGTGAAAATGCAACCTAGTTGACTGGAGATCCCAAGATCTAAGTTCAAAAGGGACAACTGAAACTTTGTGTAATTCAAAATAAGTACTGTAGAGTTTTATACTCTTTCCCATTTCTGTAATGATGCAGAGTGCTATCTGTCAAGGTTATGATAAGCTAAGGCTTTTAATGATCACTATATTAGGACAAGAGTCCTAATGGGGGTAAAGGCAAATTACATCTTTATAGTAGATCACCTATTTCAAGTAAGAAGTGAGGCTGCTTCCATGAGAGTTTTTAAAAGCTGACTTCCCTAAAGTTCTTGATGAATCCAGGACCAATGTTCATGGCCGAAATGAACATAACCATTGAACAAAAAATGGTCGAAGTGAAGCTGTGCGTTGGCAATTGTCTTGGTTTACACCAATGGCGGAACAATTCAAAATAATGGATCACTTATTTTCCAAGTAAATCCGATTGTCATTCACTAGGAAAGGTTCAAGGCAAAAGCTACATATTTCGATGCAGTTTTATTTCACGAAAACTCTCTTAAGTTTCTGTATTAATATTAGAGAATTGTAGGGGATTGTTGTAAAATCTCTAATATATATATATATATATATATAGTATAAGTGAGAGAGACATGTCCCTTAAGTAGTGTCTTATGGGAAAGGTACAAAGATGAAGAGACATGTTCTCTAAATTGGAAGGATGTATCTCTAGACCCTTAAAGGCATTAGGAAAGTGTATAACCCTTAGGAGGGTTGCACTATAAGTCAAAGGGTGCTTTCAAAGGCACCCTTCCATATCTATAAAAAGAGGGTCTTTTATTTATTTTGATGATCCGAGAATTCTAACATTCATAAGTCTTTCAATTATCTAGAGAGTCATTTAAAAAGAGAGAGGTTCCACCATTTGTCATTGTTCAAGTTTTTATGGAAAGAAGTGCCCCTTCTACAAGAAGTAATTAAGTAATCCTGGGAGAACGTTAGCCATAAAATCATCCGTAGAGCATCGAGGCGGGGCTAATAAGTTCTTAAGGATAAAGGCAACTCGACTTGATTTTTTGTTCATCATCTTCAACACACTTTCAAGTTTTTCTTAGTTTTTAAGTTCCATGTTCATGTTTCATTAGTTTAAATTTGGTAATATAATGCATGTTTAGTTTGGTTTATAACACATAATATCCAACAATAAATCCTCTGCATCTATTCGAAATGATCGTGGAAACCATCTGGCCTTTTCTAGTATTGTAGATATTGACTTCATTAAGCATAAATGTTAAGGAATGTTAATGAATATTATTATGGACATCTAAATTATGGAATTAATATCCAAAATAGAATTCCTAGTACATTTAGGATTGATGATTTTATTATATTTCCCTATTAGATGGAGGTTTCCTATATTCATTATTATTGCTCATTACTATATGATTCTTTTTTCTATTTTTGTTTTCTATGTAGCCTATATAAAGGCCCTTATCATTGTAAATTCATACATAGTGAATTCAAGACTTTCTTTCATTATCTAACATGGTATCAGAGCTCAGGTTTTGGCTTTCTAGTTTCACTCTCTCTGATTCTCATCGGCGCGTGGGGGATCACATCTACCATAATTACGTGACCCTCACGCGCCCCTCGTTGCCAACCACCATATTGCTTTTCCCATGCGCCACCCCTTCACAAGTGTGCTCTAGGCCGGCTCCTTTCGAGTTTCAAATCTCTTTCAGATTTGCTTCCGCTCTCTTTCGGGATTTCGCTCCCTCATGTTGTAGTTGATGTTGCGGCAGATCATCATCACATTGTTCTTCTTTTTCTTCAGTAGCCTTTGTTGGGATCTTTAGCTTCAAAGTTAAAGACCTTTTTGTTCAGTAGCCTTTGTTGGGATCTTTTGCTTCAAAGCTAAAGACCTTTTTGTTCAGTAGCTTTTGTTGGGATCTTTAGCTTCAAAGCTAAAGACCTTTTTTTGTTCAGTAGTCTTTGTTGGGATCTTTAACTTCAAAGCTAAAGACCTTTTTGTTATCTCTTGTTTTTTATTTTCCTTAGCAGCAGCTTCATCTGCTACAACAAGCGCTTTTAATGGTGACAATGATTGATAACTGACGTTAATAACAAACAAAGTTTCAGGCATCCAAGTTTCAAGATTTCCAGTTTCAGAACTCCGCTCTCCGATTTCAAGATACAACCTCAAGCTTGTTCCTTCGTCACCAACTTGAGTTTGAGGGGGGTGTTAAGGAATGTTAAGGAATATTATTATGGACATCTATATTATGGAATTAATATCCAAAATAGAATTCCTAGTACCTTTAGGATTGATGATTTTATTAGATTTCCCTATTAGATGCAGGTTTCCTATATTCATTATTATTGCTCATTACTATAGGATTCCTTTTCTATTTTGGTTTTCTATGTAGCCTATATAAAATCCCTTACCATTGTAAATTCATATAGAGTGAATTCAAGACTTTATTTCATTATCTAACAATAAATTTATGATTTATACTCGATTCAACATTAAGTCATATTGGAATTGTTAGGAGTTAGTCAATAGCGGAATCATGATTTTGGTTTGAGATGAAAACCAAAGTATAAAACAAAAACTATAGTAGGATATAATAAAAAATCAGTAAACTTAAGAGGGCCAAAAGTAAGGACCATAACGGAGAAACCGTAAATTTAAGTATTCTACAGCATAAAATAGATTAAATATGAGGGGTTTAATGTAATTTATGCACAAATGGTAAAATTTCAATGAAGTTCTTATATTTTCTGAAATTTCCACCCCTAGTTGCCCCTCACTTTTTATTATTTATTTATTTTTATTTTTTTGTGCTTAGGTTGGGGATGGAATAAAATCTAAATCCTGATTGGGTTTCCGGACGAAAATTTTTCAAAATGATTTGGAATTCGAGATATATTTTTTTGCCTAATTCATTAATTTTTTTCTCTGAAAAATCCGAATTTGTTCAAAATTCAGGATTACAAATCATTCAGTCTAGAATTCTTGATGATTTTTCATCCTAAATATATATTAAAAAGGAGATCGAGATTGATAGATCCGACATGTCCTGTTGATTGGCATCCCTAGCTTGGCAAAACATTTGATATAAAATTCAGCCATATAGCTTAGGGCAACTCTACTGCCTGCAGTCTATTCACTACTAGAAAAACACTGATTTATCATGATTTAAAACCGCCATAAACGTATTTTTATGACATTTTAAAACTGTCATAAATCACCGTTTCATGTTTATTACGACAGTTTTTTGTTTGTAAAAAATTTATGACGGTTTTTAACAGTCACATAAATGACATAAATTTATGACGCATATGTCATTAAAAATTAAATTTATAACATTAATATATCATTAATTATGACATATTAGTGTCATAATTTACATGAATTTGAATTTGAATTTTTAAATTTTAAATATTAGTGGAATTACATATTTAGTGGAAAATCTTATAATTTTTTTTGC